>CAMPDV010004650.1:0-46721 GCA_946699065.1 Loxodes magnus
GAACTCTGAATCACTGGATATAGCCACAGCATATACTCAATCTGTGTGACCACTCATGGTCTTACAGGTACCTGTCTTGACGTCCCATAGTCTCACCGTATAATCTACACTTCCCGATACGATGAACTCTGAATCACTGGATATAGCTACAGCACATACATAACTAGTGTGACCACTCATGGTCTTACAGGTACCTGTCTTGACGTCCCATAGTCTCACCGTATTATCTCTACTTCCCGATACGATGAACTCTGAATCACTGGATATAGCCACAGCATATACAGAACCTGTGTGACCACTCATGGTCTTACAGGTACCTGTCTTGACGTCCCATAGTCTCACCGTATTATCTCTACTTCCCGATACGATGAACTCTGAATCACTGGATATAGCCACAGCATATACAGAACCTGTGTGACCACTCATGGTCTTACAGGTACCTGTCTTGACGTCCCATAGTCTCACCGTATAATCTACACTTCCCGATACGATGAACTCTGAATCACTGGATATAGCTACAGCACATACATAACTAGTGTGACCACTCATGGTCTTACAGGTACCTGTCTTGACGTCCCATAGTCTCACCGTATTATCATAACTTCCCGATACGATGAACTCTGAATCACTGGATATAGCCACAGCATATACAGAACCTGTGTGACCACTCATGGTCTTACAGGTACCTGTCTTGACGTCCCATAGTCTCACCGTATTATCGACACTTCCCGATACGATGAACTCTGAATCACTGGATATAGCCACAGATAATACAGAATTAGCGTGACCACTCATGGTCTTACAGGTACCTGTCTTGACGTCCCATAGTCTCACCGTATTATCATAACTTCCCGATACGATGAACTCTGAATCACTGGATATAGCCACAGCATATACTCAATCTGTGTGACCACTCATGGTCTTACAGGTACCTGTCTTGACGTCCCATAGTCTCACCGTATAATCTACACTTCCCGATACGATGAACTCTGAATCACTGGATATAGCTACAGCACATACATAACTAGTGTGACCACTCATGGTCTTACAGGTACCTGTCTTGACGTCCCATAGTCTCACCGTATTATCTCTACTTCCCGATACGATGAACTCTGAATCACTGGATATAGCCACAGCATATACAGAACCTGTGTGACCACTCATGGTCTTACAGGTACCTGTCTTGACGTCCCATAGTCTCACCGTATAATCTCTACTTCCCGATACGATGAACTCTGAATCACTGGATATAGCCACAGATAATACAGAACCTGTGTGACCACTCATGGTCTTACAGGTACCTGTCTTGACTTCCCATAGTCTCACCGTATTATCTCTACTTCCCGATACGATGAACTCTGAATCACTGGATATAGCCACAGCATATACAGAACCTGTGTGACCACTCATGGTCTTACAGGTACCTGTCTTGACGTCCCATAGTCTCACCGTATTATCGACACTTCCCGATACGATGAACTCTGAATCACTGGATATAGCCACAGATAATACGGAATTAACGTGACCACTCATGGTCTTACAGGTACCTGTCTTGACGTCCCATAGTCTCACCGTATTATCTCTACTTCCCGATACGATGAACTCTGAATCACTGGATATAGCCACAGCATATACAGAACCTGTGTGACCACTCATGGTCTTACAGGTACCTGTCTTGACGTCCCATAGTCTCACCGTATTATCTCTACTTCCCGATACGATGAACTCTGAATCACTGGATATAGCTACAGCATATACATAACTAGTGTGACCACTCATGGTCTTACAGGTACCTGTCTTGACGTCCCATAGTCTCACCGTATTATCATAACTTCCCGATACGATGAACTCTGAATCACTGGATATAGCCACAGCATATACATAACTAGTGTGACCACTCATGGTCTTACAGGTACCTGTCTTGACGTCCCATAGTCTCACCGTATTATCTCTACTTCCCGATACGATGAACTCTGAATCACTGGATATAGCCACAGATCATACATAACTAGTGTGACCACTCATGGTCTTACAGGTACCTGTCTTGACGTCCCATAGTCTCACCGTATTATCTCTACTTCCCGATACGATGAACTCTGAATCACTGGATATAGCCACAGATAATACAAAATTAGTGTGACCACTCATGGTCTTACAGGTACCTGTCTTGACGTCCCATAGTCTCACCGTATAATCTAAACTTCCCGATACGATGAACTCTGAATCACTGGATATAGCCACAGCATATACAGAATTAGTGTGACCACTCATGGTCTTACAGGTACCTGTCTTGACGTCCCATAGTCTCACCGTATTATCTAAACTTCCCGATACGATGAACTCTGAATCACTGGATATAGCTACAGCACATACATAACTAGTGTGACCACTCATGGTCTTACAGGTACCTGTCTTGACGTCCCATAGTCTCACCGTATTATCTAAACTTCCCGATACGATGAACTCTGAATCACTGGATATAGCCACAGCATATACAGAATTAGTGTGACCACTCATGGTCTTACAGGTACCTGTCTTGACGTCCCATAGTCTCACCGTATTATCTCTACTTCCCGATACGATGAACTCTGAATCACTGGATATAGCCACAGCATATACAGAACTAGTCTGACCACTCATGGTCTTACAGGTACCTGTCTTGACGTCGCATAGTCTCACCGTATTATCTCTACTTCCCGATACGATGAACTCTGAATCACTGGATATAGCCACAGATCATACATAACTAGTGTGACCACTCATGGTCTTACAGGTACCTGTCTTGACGTCCCATAGTCTCACCGTATAATCTCTACTTCCCGATACGATGAACTCTGAATCACTGGATATAGCTACAGCACATACATAACTAGTATGACCACTCATGGTCTTACAGGTACCTGTCTTGACGTCCCATAGTCTCACCGTATAATCTACACTTCCCGATACGATGAACTCTGAATCACTGGATATAGCTACAGCACATACATAACTAGTATGACCACTCATGGTCTTACAGGTACCTGTCTTGACGTCCCATAGTCTCACCGTATTATCTCTACTTCCCGATACGATGAACTCTGAATCACTGGATATAGCCACAGCATATACTCAATCTGTGTGACCACTCATGGTCTTACAGGTACCTGTCTTGACGTCCCATAGTCTCACCGTATAATCTCTACTTCCCGATACGATGAACTCTGAATCACTGGATATAGCCACAGCATATACAGAACTAGTGTGACCACTCATGGTCTTACAGGTACCTGTCTTGACGTCCCATAGTCTCACCGTATTATCTAAACTTCCCGATACGATGAACTCTGAATCACTGGATATAGCTACAGCACATACATAACTAGTGTGACCACTCATGGTCTTACAGGTACCTGTCTTGACGTCCCATAGTCTCACCGTATTATCTCTACTTCCCGATACGATGAACTCTGAATCACTGGATATAGCCACAGCATATACAGAACCTGTGTGACCACTCATGGTCTTACAGGTACCTGTCTTGACGTCCCATAGTCTCACCGTATTATCTAAACTTCCCGATACGATGAACTCTGAATCACTGGATATAGCCACAGCATATACTCAATCTGTGTGACCACTCATGGTCTTACAGGTACCTGTCTTGACGTCCCATAGTCTCACCGTATAATCTACACTTCCCGATACGATGAACTCTGAATCACTGGATATAGCTACAGCACATACATAACTAGTGTGACCACTCATGGTCTTACAGGTACCTGTCTTGACGTCCCATAGTCTCACCGTATTATCTAAACTTCCCGATACGATGAACTCTGAATCACTGGATATAGCCACAGCATATACTCAATCTGTGTGACCACTCATGGTCTTACAGGTACCTGTCTTGACGTCCCATAGTCTCACCGTATTATCTCTACTTCCCGATACGATGAACTCTGAATCACTGGATATAGCCACAGATCATACATAACTAGTGTGACCACTCATGGTCTTACAGGTACCTGTCTTGACGTCCCATAGTCTCACCGTATTATCATAACTTCCCGATACGATGAACTCTGAATCACTGGATATAGCCACAGCATATACAGAATTAGTGTGACCACTCATGGTCTTACAGGTACCTGTCTTGACGTCCCATAGTCTCACCGTATTATCTCTACTTCCCGATACGATGAACTCTGAATCACTGGATATAGCCACAGCACATACAGAACTAGTCTGACCACTCATGGTCTTACAGGTACCTGTCTTGACGTCGCATAGTCTCACCGTATTATCTCTACTTCCCGATACGATGAACTCTGAATCACTGGATATAGCCACAGATCATACATAACTAGTGTGACCACTCATGGTCTTACAGGTACCTGTCTTGACGTCCCATAGTCTCACCGTATTATCTAAACTTCCCGATACGATGAACTCTGAATCACTGGATATAGCTACAGCACATACATAACTAGTGTGACCACTCATGGTCTTACAGGTACCTGTCTTGACGTCCCATAGTCTCACCGTATTATCTAAACTTCCCGATACGATGAACTCTGAATCACTGGATATAGCCACAGATAATACAGAACCTGTGTGACCACTCATGGTCTTACAGGTACCTGTCTTGACGTCCCATAGTCTCACCGTATTATCTCTACTTCCCGATACGATGAACTCTGAATCACTGGATATAGCCACAGATCATACATAACTAGTGTGACCACTCATGGTCTTACAGGTACCTGTCTTGACGTCCCATAGTCTCACCGTATTATCTCTACTTCCCGATACGATGAACTCTGAATCACTGGATATAGCCACAGCACATACATAACTAGTGTGACCACTCATGGTCTTACAGGTACCTGTCTTGACGTCCCATAGTCTCACCGTATTATCTCTACTTCCCGATACGATGAACTCTGAATCACTGGATATAGCCACAGATCATACATAACTAGTGTGACCACTCATGGTCTTACAGGTACCTGTCTTGACGTCCCATAGTCTCACCGTATAATCTAAACTTCCCGATACGATGAACTCTGAATCACTGGATATAGCCACAGCATATACAGAATTAGTGTGACCACTCATGGTCTTACAGGTACCTGTCTTGACGTCCCATAGTCTCACCGTATTATCTAAACTTCCCGATACGATGAACTCTGAATCACTGGATATAGCTACAGCACATACATAACTAGTGTGACCACTCATGGTCTTACAGGTACCTGTCTTGACGTCCCATAGTCTCACCGTATTATCTAAACTTCCCGATACGATGAACTCTGAATCACTGGATATAGCCACAGCATATACAGAATTAGTGTGACCACTCATGGTCTTACAGGTACCTGTCTTGACGTCCCATAGTCTCACCGTATTATCTCTACTTCCCGATACGATGAACTCTGAATCACTGGATATAGCCACAGCATATACTCAATCTGTGTGACCACTCATGGTCTTACAGGTACCTGTCTTGACGTCCCATAGTCTCACCGTATAATCTCTACTTCCCGATACGATGAACTCTGAATCACTGGATATAGCCACAGCATATACAGAACTAGTGTGACCACTCATGGTCTTACAGGTACCTGTCTTGACGTCCCATAGTCTCACCGTATTATCTAAACTTCCCGATACGATGAACTCTGAATCACTGGATATAGCCACAGCATATACTCAATCTGTGTGACCACTCATGGTCTTACAGGTACCTGTCTTGACGTCCCATAGTCTCACCGTATTATCTCTACTTCCCGATACGATGAACTCTGAATCACTGGATATAGCCACAGATAATACATAACTAGTGTGACCACTCATGGTCTTACAGGTACCTGTCTTGACGTCGCATAGTCTCACCGTATTATCTCTACTTCCCGATACGATGAACTCTGAATCACTGGATATAGCCACAGATCATACATAACTAGTGTGACCACTCATGGTCTTACAGGTACCTGTCTTGACGTCCCATAGTCTCACCGTATAATCTACACTTCCCGATACGATGAACTCTGAATCACTGGATATAGCTACAGCACATACATAACTAGTATGACCACTCATGGTCTTACAGGTACCTGTCTTGACGTCCCATAGTCTCACCGTATAATCTACACTTCCCGATACGATGAACTCTGAATCACTGGATATAGCTACAGCACATACATAACTAGTATGACCACTCATGGTCTTACAGGTACCTGTCTTGACGTCCCATAGTCTCACCGTATTATCTCTACTTCCCGATACGATGAACTCTGAATCACTGGATATAGCCACAGCATATACTCAATCTGTGTGACCACTCATGGTCTTACAGGTACCTGTCTTGACGTCCCATAGTCTCACCGTATAATCTCTACTTCCCGATACGATGAACTCTGAATCACTGGATATAGCCACAGCATATACAGAACTAGTGTGACCACTCATGGTCTTACAGGTACCTGTCTTGACGTCCCATAGTCTCACCGTATTATCTAAACTTCCCGATACGATGAACTCTGAATCACTGGATATAGCCACAGCATATACTCAATCTGTGTGACCACTCATGGTCTTACAGGTACCTGTCTTGACGTCCCATAGTCTCACCGTATTATCTCTACTTCCCGATACGATGAACTCTGAATCACTGGATATAGCCACAGATAATACATAACTAGTGTGACCACTCATGGTCTTACAGGTACCTGTCTTGACGTCGCATAGTCTCACCGTATTATCTCTACTTCCCGATACGATGAACTCTGAATCACTGGATATAGCCACAGCACATACATAACTAGTATGACCACTCATGGTCTTACAGGTACCTGTCTTGACGTCCCATAGTCTCACCGTATAATCTACACTTCCCGATACGATGAACTCTGAATCACTGGATATAGCTACAGCACATACATAACTAGTGTGACCACTCATGGTCTTACAGGTACCTGTCTTGACGTCCCATAGTCTCACCGTATTATCTAAACTTCCCGATACGATGAACTCTGAATCACTGGATATAGCCACAGCATATACTCAATCTGTGTGACCACTCATGGTCTTACAGGTACCTGTCTTGACGTCCCATAGTCTCACCGTATTATCTCTACTTCCCGATACGATGAACTCTGAATCACTGGATATAGCCACAGATCATACATAACTAGTGTGACCACTCATGGTCTTACAGGTACCTGTCTTGACGTCCCATAGTCTCACCGTATTATCTAAACTTCCCGATACGATGAACTCTGAATCACTGGATATAGCCACAGCATATACAGAATTAGTGTGACCACTCATGGTCTTACAGGTACCTGTCTTGACGTCCCATAGTCTCACCGTATTATCTCTACTTCCCGATACGATGAACTCTGAATCACTGGATATAGCCACAGCATATACAGAACTAGTCTGACCACTCATGGTCTTACAGGTACCTGTCTTGACGTCGCATAGTCTCACCGTATTATCTCTACTTCCCGATACGATGAACTCTGAATCACTGGATATAGCCACAGATCATACATAACTAGTGTGACCACTCATGGTCTTACAGGTACCTGTCTTGACGTCCCATAGTCTCACCGTATTATCTAAACTTCCCGATACGATGAACTCTGAATCACTGGATATAGCTACAGCACATACATAACTAGTGTGACCACTCATGGTCTTACAGGTACCTGTCTTGACGTCCCATAGTCTCACCGTATAATCTACACTTCCCGATACGATGAACTCTGAATCACTGGATATAGCCACAGATAATACAGAATTAGCGTGACCACTCATGGTCTTACAGGTACCTGTCTTGACGTCCCATAGTCTCACCGTATTATCTCTACTTCCCGATACGATGAACTCTGAATCACTGGATATAGCCACAGATCATACATAACTAGTGTGACCACTCATGGTCTTACAGGTACCTGTCTTGACGTCCCATAGTCTCACCGTATTATCTCTACTTCCCGATACGATGAACTCTGAATCACTGGATATAGCCACAGCACATACATAACTAGTGTGACCACTCATGGTCTTACAGGTACCTGTCTTGACGTCCCATAGTCTCACCGTCTTATCTCTACTTCCCGATACGATGAACTCTGAATCACTGGATATAGCCACAGATAAAACAGAATTAGTGTGACCACTCATGGTCTTACAGGTACCTGTCTTGACGTCCCATAGTCTCACCGTCTTATCTCTACTTCCCGATACGATGAACTCTGAATCACTGGATATAGCTACAGCACATACATAACTAGTATGACCACTCATGGTCTTACAGGTACCTGTCTTGACGTCCCATAGTCTCACCGTATTATCTCTACTTCCCGATACGATGAACTCTGAATCACTGGATATAGCCACAGATAATACATAACTAGTGTGACCACTCATGGTCTTACAGGTACCTGTCTTGACGTCCCATAGTCTCACCGTATAATCTCTACTTCCCGATACGATGAACTCTGAATCACTGGATATAGCCACAGATAATACAGAATTAGCGTGACCACTCATGGTCTTACAGGTACCTGTCTTGACGTCCCATAGTCTCACCGTATTATCTCTACTTCCCGATACGATGAACTCTGAATCACTGGATATAGCCACAGATCATACATAACTAGTGTGACCACTCATGGTCTTACAGGTACCTGTCTTGACGTCCCATAGTCTCACCGTATTATCTCTACTTCCCGATACGATGAACTCTGAATCACTGGATATAGCCACAGATCATACATAACTAGTGTGACCACTCATGGTCTTACAGGTACCTGTCTTGACGTCCCATAGTCTCACCGTATTATCTCTACTTCCCGATACGATGAACTCTGAATCACTGGATATAGCTACAGCACATACATAACTAGTGTGACCACTCATGGTCTTACAGGTACCTGTCTTGACGTCCCATAGTCTCACCGTATTATCTCTACTTCCCGATACGATGAACTCTGAATCACTGGATATAGCCACAGATAATACATAACTAGTGTGACCACTCATGGTCTTACAGGTACCTGTCTTGACGTCCCATAGTCTCACCGTATAATCTCTACTTCCCGATACGATGAACTCTGAATCACTGGATATAGCCACAGATAATACAGAATTAGCGTGACCACTCATGGTCTTACAGGTACCTGTCTTGACGTCCCATAGTCTCACCGTATTATCTCTACTTCCCGATACGATGAACTCTGAATCACTGGATATAGCCACAGATCATACATAACTAGTGTGACCACTCATGGTCTTACAGGTACCTGTCTTGACGTCCCATAGTCTCACCGTATTATCTCTACTTCCCGATACGATGAACTCTGAATCACTGGATATAGCCACAGATCATACATAACTAGTGTGACCACTCATGGTCTTACAGGTACCTGTCTTGACGTCCCATAGTCTCACCGTATTATCTCTACTTCCCGATACGATGAACTCTGAATCACTGGATATAGCTACAGCACATACATAACTAGTGTGACCACTCATGGTCTTACAGGTACCTGTCTTGACGTCCCATAGTCTCACCGTATTATCTCTACTTCCCGATACGATGAACTCTGAATCACTGGATATAGCCACAGATCATACATAACTAGTGTGACCACTCATGGTCTTACAGGTACCTGTCTTGACGTCCCATAGTCTCACCGTATTATCATAACTTCCCGATACGATGAACTCTGAATCACTGGATATAGCCACAGCATATACTCAATCTGTGTGACCACTCATGGTCTTACAGGTACCTGTCTTGACGTCCCATAGTCTCACCGTATAATCTACACTTCCCGATACGATGAACTCTGAATCACTGGATATAGCTACAGCACATACATAACTAGTGTGACCACTCATGGTCTTACAGGTACCTGTCTTGACGTCCCATAGTCTCACCGTATTATCTAAACTTCACGATACGATGAACTCTGAATCACTGGATATAGCCACAGATAATACAGAATTAGCGTGACCACTCATGGTCTTACAGGTACCTGTCTTGACGTCCCATAGTCTCACCGTATAATCTCTACTTCCCGATACGATGAACTCTGAATCACTGGATATAGCCACAGATCATACATAACTAGTGTGACCACTCATGGTCTTACAGGTACCTGTCTTGACGTCCCATAGTCTCACCGTATTATCTAAACTTCCCGATACGATGAACTCTGAATCACTGGATATAGCCACAGCATATACTCAATCTGTGTGACCACTCATGGTCTTACAGGTACCTGTCTTGACGTCCCATAGTCTCACCGTATTATCTAAACTTCCCGATACGATGAACTCTGAATCACTGGATATAGCTACAGCACATACATAACTAGTGTGACCACTCATGGTCTTACAGGTACCTGTCTTGACGTCCCATAGTCTCACCGTATAATCTCTACTTCCCGATACGATGAACTCTGAATCACTGGATATAGCCACAGATAATACAGAATTAGCGTGACCACTCATGGTCTTACAGGTACCTGTCTTGACGTCCCATAGTCTCACCGTATAATCTCTACTTCCCGATACGATGAACTCTGAATCACTGGATATAGCCACAGATAATACATAACTAGTGTGACCACTCATGGTCTTACAGGTACCTGTCTTGACGTCCCATAGTCTCACCGTATTATCTAAACTTCCCGATACGATGAACTCTGAATCACTGGATATAGCCACAGCATATACTCAATCTGTGTGACCACTCATGGTCTTACAGGTACCTGTCTTGACGTCCCATAGTCTCACCGTATAATCTACACTTCCCGATACGATGAACTCTGAATCACTGGATATAGCTACAGCACATACATAACTAGTGTGACCACTCATGGTCTTACAGGTACCTGTCTTGACGTCCCATAGTCTCACCGTATTATCTCTACTTCCCGATACGATGAACTCTGAATCACTGGATATAGCCACAGATAATACATAACTAGTGTGACCACTCATGGTCTTACAGGTACCTGTCTTGACGTCCCATAGTCTCACCGTATTATCTAAACTTCCCGATACGATGAACTCTGAATCACTGGATATAGCCACAGCATATACTCAATCTGTGTGACCACTCATGGTCTTACAGGTACCTGTCTTGACGTCCCATAGTCTCACCGTATTATCTAAACTTCCCGATACGATGAACTCTGAATCACTGGATATAGCTACAGCACATACATAACTAGTGTGACCACTCATGGTCTTACAGGTACCTGTCTTGACGTCCCATAGTCTCACCGTATAATCTCTACTTCCCGATACGATGAACTCTGAATCACTGGATATAGCCACAGCATATACAGAACCTGTGTGACCACTCATGGTCTTACAGGTACCTGTCTTGACGTCCCATAGTCTCACCGTATTATCGACACTTCCCGATACGATGAACTCTGAATCACTGGATATAGCCACAGATAATACAGAATTAGCGTGACCACTCATGGTCTTACAGGTACCTGTCTTGACGTCCCATAGTCTCACCGTATTATCATAACTTCCCGATACGATGAACTCTGAATCACTGGATATAGCCACAGCATATACTCAATCTGTGTGACCACTCATGGTCTTACAGGTACCTGTCTTGACGTCCCATAGTCTCACCGTATAATCTACACTTCCCGATACGATGAACTCTGAATCACTGGATATAGCTACAGCACATACATAACTAGTGTGACCACTCATGGTCTTACAGGTACCTGTCTTGACGTCCCATAGTCTCACCGTATTATCTCTACTTCCCGATACGATGAACTCTGAATCACTGGATATAGCCACAGCATATACAGAACCTGTGTGACCACTCATGGTCTTACAGGTACCTGTCTTGACGTCCCATAGTCTCACCGTATAATCTCTACTTCCCGATACGATGAACTCTGAATCACTGGATATAGCCACAGATAATACGGAATTAACGTGACCACTCATGGTCTTACAGGTACCTGTCTTGACGTCCCATAGTCTCACCGTATTATCTCTACTTCCCGATACGATGAACTCTGAATCACTGGATATAGCCACAGCATATACATAACTAGTGTGACCACTCATGGTCTTACAGGTACCTGTCTTGACGTCCCATAGTCTCACCGTATTATCTCTACTTCCCGATACGATGAACTCTGAATCACTGGATATAGCCACAGCATATACTCAATCTGTGTGACCACTCATGGTCTTACAGGTACCTGTCTTGACGTCCCATAGTCTCACCGTATTATCTCTACTTCCCGATACGATGAACTCTGAATCACTGGATATAGCTACAGCGCATACATAACTAGTGTGACCACTCATGGTCTTACAGGTACCTGTCTTGACGTCCCATAGTCTCACCGTATTATCTACACTTCCCGATACGATGAACTCTGAATCACTGGATATAGCCACAGATAATACAGAATTAGCGTGACCACTCATGGTCTTACAGGTACCTGTCTTGACGTCCCATAGTCTCACCGTATTATCTCTACTTCCCGATACGATGAACTCTGAATCACTGGATATAGCCACAGATCATACATAACTAGTGTGACCACTCATGGTCTTACAGGTACCTGTCTTGACGTCCCATAGTCTCACCGTATTATCATAACTTCCCGATACGATGAACTCTGAATCACTGGATATAGCCACAGCATATACTCAATCTGTGTGACCACTCATGGTCTTACAGGTACCTGTCTTGACGTCCCATAGTCTCACCGTATTATCATAACTTCCCGATACGATGAACTCTGAATCACTGGATATAGCTACAGCACATACATAACTAGTGTGACCACTCATGGTCTTACAGGTACCTGTCTTGACGTCCCATAGTCTCACCGTATTATCATGACTTCCCGATACGATGAACTCTGAATCACTGGATATAGCCACAGCATATACTCAATCTGTGTGACCACTCATGGTCTTACAGGTACCTGTCTTGACGTCCCATAGTCTCACCGTATAATCTACACTTCCCGATACGATGAACTCTGAATCACTGGATATAGCCACAGCATATACTCAATCTGTGTGACCACTCATGGTCTTACAGGTACCTGTCTTGACTTCCCATAGTCTCACCGTATTATCTCTACTTCCCGATACGATGAACTCTGAATCACTGGATATAGCCACAGATCATACATAACTAGTGTGACCACTCATGGTCTTACAGGTACCTGTCTTGACGTCCCATAGTCTCACCGTATTATCTAAACTTCCCGATACGATGAACTCTGAATCACTGGATATAGCCACAGATAATACGGAATTAACGTGACCACTCATGGTCTTACAGGTACCTGTCTTGACGTCCCATAGTCTCACCGTATTATCTCTACTTCCCGATACGATGAACTCTGAATCACTGGATATAGCCACAGCATATACTCAATCTGTGTGACCACTCATGGTCTTACAGGTACCTGTCTTGACGTCCCATAGTCTCACCGTATTATCTCTACTTCCCGATACGATGAACTCTGAATCACTGAATTAGCCACAGATAATACAGAATTAGCGTGACCACTCATGGTCTTACAGGTACCTGTCTTGACGTCCCATAGTCTCACCGTATTATCTCTACTTCCCGATACGATGAACTCTGAATCACTGGATATAGCCACAGATCATACATAACTAGTGTGACCACTCATGGTCTTACAGGTACCTGTCTTGACGTCCCATAGTCTCACCGTATTATCTCTACTTCCCGATACGATGAACTCTGAATCACTGGATATAGCCACAGCATATACATAACTAGTGTGACCACTCATGGTCTTACAGGTACCTGTCTTGACGTCCCATAGTCTCACCGTATTATCTCTACTTCCCGATACGATGAACTCTGAATCACTGGATATAGCCACAGCATATACTCAATCTGTGTGACCACTCATGGTCTTACAGGTACCTGTCTTGACGTCCCATAGTCTCACCGTATTATCTAAACTTCCCGATACGATGAACTCTGAATCACTGGATATAGCCACAGATAATACGGAATTAACGTGACCACTCATGGTCTTACAGGTACCTGTCTTGACGTCCCATAGTCTCACCGTATTATCTCTACTTCCCGATACGATGAACTCTGAATCACTGAATTAGCCACAGATAATACAGAATTAGCGTGACCACTCATGGTCTTACAGGTACCTGTCTTGACGTCCCATAGTCTCACCGTATTATCTCTACTTCCCGATACGATGAACTCTGAATCACTGGATATAGCCACAGATCATACATAACTAGTGTGACCACTCATGGTCTTACAGGTACCTGTCTTGACGTCCCATAGTCTCACCGTATTATCTCTACTTCCCGATACGATGAACTCTGAATCACTGGATATAGCCACAGCATATACATAACTAGTGTGACCACTCATGGTCTTACAGGTACCTGTCTTGACGTCCCATAGTCTCACCGTATTATCTCTACTTCCCGATACGATGAACTCTGAATCACTGGATATAGCCACAGCATATACTCAATCTGTGTGACCACTCATGGTCTTACAGGTACCTGTCTTGACGTCCCATAGTCTCACCGTATAATCTACACTTCCCGATACGATGAACTCTGAATCACTGGATATAGCTACAGCACATACATAACTAGTGTGACCACTCATGGTCTTACAGGTACCTGTCTTGACGTCCCATAGTCTCACCGTATTATCTAAACTTCCCGATACGATGAACTCTGAATCACTGGATATAGCCACAGATAATACAGAATTAGCGTGACCACTCATGGTCTTACAGGTACCTGTCTTGACGTCCCATAGTCTCACCGTATTATCTCTACTTCCCGATACGATGAACTCTGAATCACTGGATATAGCCACAGATCATACATAACTAGTGTGACCACTCATGGTCTTACAGGTACCTGTCTTGACGTCCCATAGTCTCACCGTATTATCATAACTTCCCGATACGATGAACTCTGAATCACTGGATATAGCCACAGCATATACTCAATCTGTGTGACCACTCATGGTCTTACAGGTACCTGTCTTGACGTCCCATAGTCTGACCGTATTATCATAACTTCCCGATACGATGAACTCTGAATCACTGGATATAGCTACAGCACATACATAACTAGTGTGACCACTCATGGTCTTACAGGTACCTGTCTTGACGTCCCATAGTCTCACCGTATTATCATGACTTCCCGATACGATGAACTCTGAATCACTGGATATAGCCACAGCATATACAGAACTAGTGTGACCACTCATGGTCTTACAGGTACCTGTCTTGACGTCGCATAGTCTCACCGTATTATCTCTACTTCCCGATACGATGAACTCTGAATCACTGGATATAGCCACAGCATATACTCAATCTGTGTGACCACTCATGGTCTTACAGGTACCTGTCTTGACGTCCCATAGTCTCACCGTTTAATCATAACTTCCCGATACGATGAACTCTGAATCACTGGATATAGCCACAGATAATACAGAATTAGTGTGACCACTCATGGTCTTACAGGTACCTGTCTTGACGTCCCATAGTCTCACCGTCTTATCTCTACTTCCCGATACGATGAACTCTGAATCACTGGATATAGCCACAGCATATACAGAACCTGTGTGACCACTCATGGTCTTACAGGTACCTGTCTTGACGTCCCATAGTCTCACCGTATAATCTACACTTCCCGATACGATGAACTCTGAATCACTGGATATAGCCACAGATAATACAGAATTAGTGTGACCACTCATGGTCTTACAGGTACCTGTCTTGACGTCCCATAGTCTCACCGTCTTATCTCTACTTCCCGATACGATGAACTCTGAATCACTGGATATAGCCACAGCATATACAGAACCTGTGTGACCACTCATGGTCTTACAGGTACCTGTCTTGACGTCCCATAGTCTCACCGTATTATCTAAACTTCCCGATACGATGAACTCTGAATCACTGGATATAGCCACAGATAATACGGAATTAACGTGACCACTCATGGTCTTACAGGTACCTGTCTTGACGTCCCATAGTCTCACCGTATTATCTCTACTTCCCGATACGATGAACTCTGAATCACTGGATATAGCCACAGCATATACTCAATCTGTGTGACCACTCATGGTCTTACAGGTACCTGTCTTGACGTCCCATAGTCTCACCGTATTATCATAACTTCCCGATACGATGAACTCTGAATCACTGAATTAGCCACAGATAATACAGAATTAGCGTGACCACTCATGGTCTTACAGGTACCTGTCTTGACGTCCCATAGTCTCACCGTATTATCTCTACTTCCCGATACGATGAACTCTGAATCACTGGATATAGCCTCAGATCATACATAACTAGTGTGACCACTCATGGTCTTACAGGTACCTGTCTTGACGTCCCATAGTCTCACCGTATTATCTCTACTTCCCGATACGATGAACTCTGAATCACTGGATATAGCCACAGCATATACATAACTAGTGTGACCACTCATGGTCTTACAGGTACCTGTCTTGACGTCCCATAGTCTCACCGTATTATCTCTACTTCCCGATACGATGAACTCTGAATCACTGGATATAGCCACAGCATATACTCAATCTGTGTGACCACTCATGGTCTTACAGGTACCTGTCTTGACGTCCCATAGTCTCACCGTATTATCTCTACTTCCCGATACGATGAACTCTGAATCACTGGATATAGCTACAGCGCATACATAACTAGTGTGACCACTCATGGTCTTACAGGTACCTGTCTTGACGTCCCATAGTCTCACCGTATTATCTACACTTCCCGATACGATGACCTCTGAATCACTGGATATAGCCACAGATAATACAGAATTAGCGTGACCACTCATGGTCTTACAGGTACCTGTCTTGACGTCCCATAGTCTCACCGTATTATCTCTACTTCCCGATACGATGAACTCTGAATCACTGGATATAGCCACAGCATATACAGAACCTGTGTGACCACTCATGGTCTTACAGGTACCTGTCTTGACGTCCCATAGTCTCACCGTATTATCATAACTTCCCGATACGATGAACTCTGAATCACTGGATATAGCCACAGCATATACTCAATCTGTGTGACCACTCATGGTCTTACAGGTACCTGTCTTGACGTCCCATAGTCTCACCGTATAATCTACACTTCCCGATACGATGAACTCTGAATCACTGGATATAGCTACAGCACATACATAACTAGTGTGACCACTCATGGTCTTACAGGTACCTGTCTTGACGTCCCATAGTCTCACCGTATTATCTCTACTTCCCGATACGATGAACTCTGAATCACTGGATATAGCCACAGCATATACTCAATCTGTGTGACCACTCATGGTCTTACAGGTACCTGTCTTGACGTCCCATAGTCTCACCGTATAATCTACACTTCCCGATACGATGAACTCTGAATCACTGGATATAGCCACAGATAATACAGAATTAGTGTGACCACTCATGGTCTTACAGGTACCTGTCTTGACGTCCCATAGTCTCACCGTATTATCTCTACTTCCCGATACGATGAACTCTGAATCACTGGATATAGCCACAGCATATACTCAATCTGTGTGACCACTCATGGTCTTACAGGTACCTGTCTTGACGTCCCATAGTCTCACCGTATTATCTAAACTTCCCGATACGATGAACTCTGAATCACTGGATATAGCCACAGATAATACAGAATTAGCGTGACCACTCATGGTCTTACAGGTACCTGTCTTGACGTCCCATAGTCTCACCGTATTATCTCTACTTCCCGATACGATGAACTCTGAATCACTGGATATAGCCACAGATCATACATAACTAGTGTGACCACTCATGGTCTTACAGGTACCTGTCTTGACGTCCCATAGTCTCACCGTATTATCTCTACTTCCCGATACGATGAACTCTGAATCACTGGATATAGCCACAGATCATACATAACTAGTGTGACCACTCATGGTCTTACAGGTACCTGTCTTGACGTCCCATAGTCTCACCGTTTAATCATAACTTCCCGATACGATGAACTCTGAATCACTGGATATAGCCACAGATAATACAGAATTAGTGTGACCACTCATGGTCTTACAGGTACCTGTCTTAATGTCCCATAGTCTCACCGTATAATCATAACTTCCCGATACGATGAACTCTGAATCACTGGATATAGCCACAGCATATACTCAATCTGTGTGACCACTCATGGTCTTACAGGTACCTGTCTTGACGTCCCATAGTCTCACCGTATAATCTACACTTCCCGATACGATGAACTCTGAATCACTGGATATAGCCACAGATAATACAGAATTAGTGTGACCACTCATGGTCTTACAGGTACCTGTCTTGACGTCCCATAGTCTCACCGTCTTATCTCTACTTCCCGATACGATGAACTCTGAATCACTGGATATAGCCACAGCATATACAGAACCTGTGTGACCACTCATGGTCTTACAGGTACCTGTCTTGACGTCCCATAGTCTCACCGTATTATCTAAACTTCCCGATACGATGAACTCTGAATCACTGGATATAGCCACAGATAATACGGAATTAACGTGACCACTCATGGTCTTACAGGTACCTGTCTTGACGTCCCATAGTCTCACCGTATTATCTCTACTTCCCGATACGATGAACTCTGAATCACTGGATATAGCCACAGCATATACTCAATCTGTGTGACCACTCATGGTCTTACAGGTACCTGTCTTGACGTCCCATAGTCTCACCGTATTATCATAACTTCCCGATACGATGAACTCTGAATCACTGAATTAGCCACAGATAATACAGAATTAGCGTGACCACTCATGGTCTTACAGGTACCTGTCTTGACGTCCCATAGTCTCACCGTATTATCTCTACTTCCCGATACGATGAACTCTGAATCACTGGATATAGCCACAGATCATACATAACTAGTGTGACCACTCATGGTCTTACAGGTACCTGTCTTGACGTCCCATAGTCTCACCGTATTATCTCTACTTCCCGATACGATGAACTCTGAATCACTGGATATAGCCACAGCATATACATAACTAGTGTGACCACTCATGGTCTTACAGGTACCTGTCTTGACGTCCCATAGTCTCACCGTATTATCTCTACTTCCCGATACGATGAACTCTGAATCACTGGATATAGCCACAGATCATACATAACTAGTGTGACCACTCATGGTCTTACAGGTACCTGTCTTGACGTCCCATAGTCTCACCGTATTATCTCTACTTCCCGATACGATGAACTCTGAATCACTGGATATAGCTACAGCGCATACATAACTAGTGTGACCACTCATGGTCTTACAGGTACCTGTCTTGACGTCCCATAGTCTCACCGTATTATCTACACTTCCCGATACGATGACCTCTGAATCACTGGATATAGCCACAGATAATACAGAATTAGCGTGACCACTCATGGTCTTACAGGTACCTGTCTTAATGTCCCATAGTCTCACCGTATAATCATAACTTCCCGATACGATGAACTCTGAATCACTGGATATAGCCACAGCATATACTCAATCTGTGTGACCACTCATGGTCTTACAGGTACCTGTCTTGACGTCCCATAGTCTCACCGTATTATCATAACTTCCCGATACGATGAACTCTGAATCACTGGATATAGCCACAGCATATACTCAATCTGTGTGACCACTCATGGTCTTACAGGTACCTGTCTTGACGTCCCATAGTCTCACCGTATTATCATAACTTCCCGATACGATGAACTCTGAATCACTGGATATAGCTACAGCACATACATAACTAGTGTGACCACTCATGGTCTTACAGGTACCTGTCTTGACGTCCCATAGTCTCACCGTATTATCATGACTTCCCGATACGATGAACTCTGAATCACTGGATATAGCCACAGCATATACTCAATCTGTGTGACCACTCATGGTCTTACAGGTACCTGTCTTGACGTCCCATAGTCTCACCGTATAATCTACACTTCCCGATACGATGAACTCTGAATCACTGGATATAGCCACAGATAATACAGAATTAGTGTGACAGCTCATGGTCTTACAGGTACCTGTCTTGACGTCCCATAGTCTCACCGTATTATCTCTACTTCCCGATACGATGAACTCTGAATCACTGGATATAGCCACAGCATATACTCAATCTGTGTGACCACTCATGGTCTTACAGGTACCTGTCTTGACGTCCCATAGTCTCACCGTATAATCTACACTTCCCGATACGATGAACTCTGAATCACTGGATATAGCTACAGCACATACATAACTAGTGTGACCACTCATGGTCTTACAGGTACCTGTCTTGACGTCCCATAGTCTCACCGTATTATCTCTACTTCCCGATACGATGAACTCTGAATCACTGGATATAGCCACAGCATATACTCAATCTGTGTGACCACTCATGGTCTTACAGGTACCTGTCTTGACGTCCCATAGTCTCACCGTATAATCTACACTTCCCGATACGATGAACTCTGAATCACTGGATATAGCTACAGCACATACATAACTAGTGTGACCACTCATGGTCTTACAGGTACCTGTCTTGACGTCCCATAGTCTCACCGTATTATCTAAACTTCCCGATACGATGAACTCTGAATCACTGGATATAGCCACAGATAATACAGAATTAGCGTGACCACTCATGGTCTTACAGGTACCTGTCTTGACGTCCCATAGTCTCACCGTATTATCTCTACTTCCCGATACGATGAACTCTGAATCACTGGATATAGCCACAGATCATACATAACTAGTGTGACCACTCATGGTCTTACAGGTACCTGTCTTGACGTCCCATAGTCTCACCGTATTATCTCTACTTCCCGATACGATGAACTCTGAATCACTGGATATAGCCACAGATCATACATAACTAGTGTGACCACTCATGGTCTTACAGGTACCTGTCTTGACGTCCCATAGTCTCACCGTTTAATCATAACTTCCCGATACGATGAACTCTGAATCACTGGATATAGCCACAGATAATACAGAATTAGTGTGACCACTCATGGTCTTACAGGTACCTGTCTTAATGTCCCATAGTCTCACCGTATAATCATAACTTCCCGATACGATGAACTCTGAATCACTGGATATAGCCACAGCATATACTCAATCTGTGTGACCACTCATGGTCTTACAGGTACCTGTCTTGACGTCCCATAGTCTCACCGTATAATCTACACTTCCCGATACGATGAACTCTGAATCACTGGATATAGCCACAGATAATACAGAATTAGTGTGACCACTCATGGTCTTACAGGTACCTGTCTTGACGTCCCATAGTCTCACCGTCTTATCTCTACTTCCCGATACGATGAACTCTGAATCACTGGATATAGCCACAGCATATACAGAACCTGTGTGACCACTCATGGTCTTACAGGTACCTGTCTTGACGTCCCATAGTCTCACCGTATTATCTAAACTTCCCGATACGATGAACTCTGAATCACTGGATATAGCCACAGATAATACGGAATTAACGTGACCACTCATGGTCTTACAGGTACCTGTCTTGACGTCCCATAGTCTCACCGTATTATCTCTACTTCCCGATACGATGAACTCTGAATCACTGGATATAGCCACAGCATATACTCAATCTGTGTGACCACTCATGGTCTTACAGGTACCTGTCTTGACGTCCCATAGTCTCACCGTATTATCATAACTTCCCGATACGATGAACTCTGAATCACTGAATTAGCCACAGATAATACAGAATTAGCGTGACCACTCATGGTCTTACAGGTACCTGTCTTGACGTCCCATAGTCTCACCGTATTATCTCTACTTCCCGATACGATGAACTCTGAATCACTGGATATAGCCACAGATCATACATAACTAGTGTGACCACTCATGGTCTTACAGGTACCTGTCTTGACGTCCCATAGTCTCACCGTATTATCTCTACTTCCCGATACGATGAACTCTGAATCACTGGATATAGCCACAGCATATACATAACTAGTGTGACCACTCATGGTCTTACAGGTACCTGTCTTGACGTCCCATAGTCTCACCGTATTATCTCTACTTCCCGATACGATGAACTCTGAATCACTGGATATAGCCACAGCATATACTCAATCTGTGTGACCACTCATGGTCTTACAGGTACCTGTCTTGACGTCCCATAGTCTCACCGTATTATCTCTACTTCCCGATACGATGAACTCTGAATCACTGGATATAGCTACAGCGCATACATAACTAGTGTGACCACTCATGGTCTTACAGGTACCTGTCTTGACGTCCCATAGTCTCACCGTATTATCTACACTTCCCGATACGATGACCTCTGAATCACTGGATATAGCCACAGATAATACAGAATTAGCGTGACCACTCATGGTCTTACAGGTACCTGTCTTGACGTCCCATAGTCTCACCGTATTATCTCTACTTCCCGATACGATGAACTCTGAATCACTGGATATAGCCACAGATCATACATAACTAGTGTGACCACTCATGGTCTTACAGGTACCTGTCTTGACGTCCCATAGTCTCACCGTATTATCATAACTTCCCGATACGATGAACTCTGAATCACTGGATATAGCCACAGCATATACTCAATCTGTGTGACCACTCATGGTCTTACAGGTACCTGTCTTGACGTCCCATAGTCTCACCGTATTATCATAACTTCCCGATACGATGAACTCTGAATCACTGGATATAGCTACAGCACATACATAACTAGTGTGACCACTCATGGTCTTACAGGTACCTGTCTTGACGTCCCATAGTCTCACCGTATTATCATGACTTCCCGATACGATGAACTCTGAATCACTGGATATAGCCACAGCATATACTCAATCTGTGTGACCACTCATGGTCTTACAGGTACCTGTCTTGACGTCCCATAGTCTCACCGTATAATCTACACTTCCCGATACGATGAACTCTGAATCACTGGATATAGCTACAGCACATACATAACTAGTGTGACCACTCATGGTCTTACAGGTACCTGTCTTGACGTCCCATAGTCTCACCGTTTAATCATGACTTACCGATACGATGAACTCTGAATCACTGGATATAGCCACAGATCATACATAACTAGTGTGACCACTCATGGTCTTACAGGTACCTGTCTTGACGTCCCATAGTCTCACCGTATTATCATGACTTCCCGATACGATGAACTCTGAATCACTGGATATAGCCACAGATAATACAGAATTAGTGTGACCACTCATGGTCTTACAGGTACCTGTCTTGACGTCCCATAGTCTCACCGTATAATCTACACTTCCCGATACGATGAACTCTGAATCACTGGATATAGCTACAGCACATACATAACTAGTGTGACCACTCATGGTCTTACAGGTACCTGTCTTGACGTCCCATAGTCTCACCGTATTATCTCTACTTCCCGATACGATGAACTCTGAATCACTGGATATAGCCACAGCATATACTCAATCTGTGTGACCACTCATGGTCTTACAGGTACCTGTCTTGACGTCCCATAGTCTCACCGTATTATCATGACTTCCCGATACGATGAACTCTGAATCACTGGATATAGCCACAGCATATACTCAATCTGTGTGACCACTCATGGTCTTACAGGTACCTGTCTTGACGTCACATAGTCTCACCGTATAATCTACACTTCCCGATACGATGAACTCTGAATCACTGGATATAGCCACAGATAATACAGAATTAGTGTGACCACTCATGGTCTTACAGGTACCTGTCTTGACGTCCCATAGTCTCACCGTATTATCTCTACTTCCCGATACGATGAACTCTGAATCACTGGATATAGCCACAGCATATACTCAATCTGTGTGACCACTCATGGTCTTACAGGTACCTGTCTTGACGTCCCATAGTCTCACCGTATTATCATGACTTCCCGATACGATGAACTCTGAATCACTGGATATAGCCACAGCATATACTCAATCTGTGTGACCACTCATGGTCTTAC
Organism: Loxodes magnus; assembly: GCA_946699065.1. Classification (NCBI taxonomy): domain Eukaryota; phylum Ciliophora; class Karyorelictea; order Loxodida; family Loxodidae; genus Loxodes; species Loxodes magnus. Next base: position 24,046 of record CAMPDV010004650.1, read on the forward strand.
AGGTACCTGTCTTGACGTCACATAGTCTCACCGTATTATCTCTACTTCCCGATACGATGAACTCTGAATCACTGGATATAGCCACAGATAATACAGAATTAGTGTGACCACTCATGGTCTTACAGGTACCTGTCTTGACGTCCCATAGTCTCACCGTCTTATCTCTACTTCCCGATACGATGAACTCTGAATCACTGGATATAGCCACAACATATACAGAATTAGTGTGACCACTCATGGTCTTACAGGTACCTGTCTTGACGTTCCATAGTCTCACCGTATTATCATGACTTCCCGATACGATGAACTCTGAATCACTGGATATAGCCACAGCATATACATAACTAGTGTGACCACTCATGGTCTTACAGGTACCTGTCTTGACGTCCCATAGTCTCACCGTATAATCTACACTTCCCGATACGATGAACTCTGAATCACTGGATATAGCCACAGATAATACAGAATTAGTGTGACCACTCATGGTCTTACAGGTACCTGTCTTGACGTCCCCATAGTCTCACCGTATTATCATAACTTCCCGATACGATGAACTCTGAATCACTGGATATAGCCACAGCATATACTCAATCTGTGTGACCACTCATGGTCTTACAGGTACCTGTCTTGACGTCCCATAGTCTCACCGTATAATCTCCACTTCCCGATACGATGAACTCTGAATCACTGGATATAGCCACAGCATATACTCAATCTGTGTGACCACTCATGGTCTTACAGGTACCTGTCTTGACGTCCCATAGTCTCACCGTATTATCATAACTTCCCGATACGATGAACTCTGAATCACTGGATATAGCCACAGATAATACAGAATTAGTGTGACCACTCATGGTCTTACAGGTACCTGTCTTGACGTCCCATAGTCTCACCGTATTATCTCTACTTCCCGATACGATGAACTCTGAATCACTGGATATAGCCACAGCATATACTCAATCTGTGTGACCACTCATGGTCTTACAGGTACCTGTCTTGACGTCCCATAGTCTCACCGTATTATCTCTACTTCCCGATACGATGAACTCTGAATCACTGGATATAGCCACAGCATATACTCAATCTGTGTGACCACTCATGGTCTTACAGGTACCTGTCTTGACGTCCCATAGTCTCACCGTATTATCTAAACTTCCCGATACGATGAACTCTGAATCACTGGATATAGCCACAGATAATACAGAATTAGCGTGACCACTCATGGTCTTACAGGTACCTGTCTTGACGTCCCATAGTCTCACCGTATTATCTCTACTTCCCGATACGATGAACTCTGAATCACTGGATATAGCCACAGATCATACATAAACTAGTGTGACCACTCATGGTCTTACAGGTACCTGTCTTGACGTCCCATAGTCTCACCGTATTATCTCTACTTCCCGATACGATGAACTCTGAATCACTGGATATAGCCACAGATCATACATAACTAGTGTGACCACTCATGGTCTTACAGGTACCTGTCTTGACGTCCCATAGTCTCACCGTTTAATCATAACTTCCCGATACGATGAACTCTGAATCACTGGATATAGCCACAGATAATACAGAATTAGTGTGACCACTCATGGTCTTACAGGTACCTGTCTTAATGTCCCATAGTCTCACCGTATAATCATAACTTCCCGATACGATGAACTCTGAATCACTGGATATAGCCACAGCATATACTCAATCTGTGTGACCACTCATGGTCTTACAGGTACCTGTCTTGACGTCCCCATAGTCTCACCGTATAATCTACACTTCCCGATACGATGAACTCTGAATCACTGGATATAGCCACAGATAATACAGAATTAGTGTGACCACTCATGGTCTTACAGGTACCTGTCTTGACGTCCCATAGTCTCACCGTCTTATCTCTACTTCCCGATACGATGAACTCTGAATCACTGGATATAGCCACAGCATATACTCAATCTGTGTGACCACTCATGGTCTTACAGGTACCTGTCTTGACGTCCCATAGTCTCAACGTATAATCTACACTTCCCGATACGATGAACTCTGAATCACTGGATATAGCCACAGCATATACTCAATCTGTGTGACCACTCATGGTCTTACAGGTACCTGTCTTGACGTCCCATAGTCTCACCGTATTATCATGACTTCCCGATACGATGAACTCTGAATCACTGGATATAGCCACAGATAATACAGAATTAGTGTGACCACTCATGGTCTTAACAGGTACCTGTCCTTGACGTCCCATAGTCTCACCGTATAATCTACACTTCCCCGATACGATGAACTCTGAATCACTGGATATAGCCACAGCATATACTCAATCTGTGTGACCACTCATGGTCTTACAGGTACCTGTCTTGACGTCCCATAGTCTCACCGTATAATCTACACTTCCCGATACGATGAACTCTGAATCACTGGATATAGCCACAGCATATACTCAATCTGTGTGCCCACTCATGGTCTTACAGGTACCTGTCTTGACGTCCCATAGTCTCACCGTCTTATCTCTACTTCCCGATTACGATGAACTCTGAATCACTGGATATAGCCACAACATATACTCAATCTGTGTGACCACTCATGGTCTTACAGGTACCTGTCTTGACGTCCCATAGTCTCACCGTCTTATCTCTACTTCCCGATACGATGAACTCTAAATCACTGATATAGCCACAGATAATACAGAACTAGTGTGACCACTCATGGTCTTACAGGTACCTGTCTTGACGTCCCATAGTCCTCACCGTATTATCATGACTTCCCGATACGATGAACTCTGAATCACTGGATATAGCCACAACATATACAGAATTAGTGTGACCACTCATGGTCTTACAGGTACCTGTCTTGACGTTCCATAGTCTCACCGTATAATCTACACTTCCCGATACGATGAACTCTGAATCACTGGATATAGCCACAGCATATACTCAATCTGTGTGACCACTCATGGTCTTACAGGTACCTGTCTTAATGTCCCATAGTCTCACCGTATAATCATAACTTCCCGATACGATGAACTCTGAATCACTGGATATAGCCACAGCATATACTCAATCTGTGTGACCACTCATGGTCTTACAGGTACCTGTCTTGACGTCCCATAGTCTCACCGTCTTATCTCTACTTCCCGATACGATGAACTCTGAATCACTGGATATAGCCACAACATATACTCAATCTGTGTGACCACTCATGGTCTTACAGGTACCTGTCTTGACGTCCCATAATCTCACCGTATTATCTCTACTTCCCGATACGATGAACTCTAAATCACTGGATATAGCCACAGATAATACAGAACTAGTGTGACCACTCATGGTCTTACAGGTACCTGTCTTGACGTCCCATAGTCCTCACCGTATAATCTCCACTTCCCGATACGATGAACTCTGAATCACTGGATATAGCCACAGCATATACTCAATCTGTGTGACCACTCATGGTCTTACAGGTACCTGTCTTAATGTCCCATAGTCTCACCGTATAATCATAACTTCCCGATACGATGAACTCTGAATCACTGGATATAGCCACAGATCATACATAACTAGTGTGACCACTCATGGTCTTACAGGTACCTGTCTTGACGTCCCATAGTCTCACCGTATTATCATGACTTCCCGATACGATGAACTCTGAATCACTGGATATAGCCACAGCATATACTCAATCTGTGTGACCACTCATGGTCTTACAGGTACCTGTCTTGACGTCCCATAGTCTCACCGTATAATCTACACTTCCCGATACGATGAACTCTGAATCACTGGATATAGCCACAGATCATACATAACTAGTGTGACCACTCATGGTCTTACAGGTACCTGTCTTGACGTCCCATAGTCTCACCGTCTTATCTCTACTTCCCCGATACGATGAACTCTGAATCACTGGATATAGCCACAACATATACTCAATCTGTGTGACCACTCATGGTCTTACAGGTACCTGTCTTGACGTCCCATAGTCTCACCGTCTTATCTCTACTTCCCGATACGATGAACTCTGAATCACTGGATATAGCCACAGCATATACTCAATCTGTGTGACCACTCATGGTCTTACAGGTACCTGTCTTGACGTCCCATAGTCTCACCGTATTATCATAACTTCCCGATACGATGAACTCTGAATCACTGGATATAGCCACAGCATATACATAACTAGTGTGACCACTCATGGTCTTACAGGTACCTGTCTTGACGTCCCATAGTCCTCACCGTCTTATCTCTACTTCCCGATACGATGAACTCTGAATCACTGGATATAGCCACAGATAATACATAACTAGTGTGACCACTCATGGTCTTACAGGTACCTGTCTTGACGTCCCATAGTCTCACCGTATTATCATAACTTCCCGATACGATGAACTCTGAATCACTGGATATAGCCACAGATCTTACAGAATCTGTGTGACCACTCATGGTCTTACAGGTACCTGTCTTGACGTCCCATAGTCTCACCGTCTTATCTCTACTTCCCGATACGATGAACTCTGAATCACTGGATATAGCCACAGCACATACCTAATGTGTGTGACCACTCATGGTCTTACAGGTACCTGTCTTGACGTCCCATAGTCTCACCGTCTAATCATAACTTCCCGATACGATGAACTCTGAATCACTGGATATAGCCACAGCTCATACATAATGTGTGTGACCACTCATGGTCTTACAGGTACCTGTCTTGACGTCCCATAGTCTCACCGTCTAATCTCCACTTCCCGATACGATGAACTCTGAATCACTGGATATAGCCACAGCATATACATAACTAGTGTGACCACTCATGGTCTTACAGGTACCTGTCTTGACGTCCCATAGTCTCACCGTCTAATCATAACTTCCCGATACGAGAGCTCTGAATCACTGGATATAACCACGGCATATACATAACTAGTGTGACCACTCATGGTCTTACAGGTACCTGTCTTGACGTCCCATAGTCCTCACCGTCTAATCATAACTTCCCGATACGATGAACTCTGAATCACTGGATATAGCCACAGCACATACCTAATATGTGTGACCACTCATGGTCTTACAGGTACCTGTCTTGACGTCCCATAGTCTCACCGTCTAATCTCCACTTCCCGATACGATGAACTCTGAATCACTGGATATAGCCACAGCATATACATAACTAGTGTGACCACTCATGTCTTACAGGTACCTGTCTTGACGTCCCATAGTCTCACCGTATAATCTGCACTTCCCGATACGATGAACTCTGAATCACTGGATATAGCCACAGCATATACTCAATCTGTGTGACCACTCATGGTCTTACAGGTACCTGTCTTGACGTCCCATAGTCTCACCGTATTATCATAACTTCCCGATACGATGAACTCTGAATCACTGGATATAGCCACAGCATATACATAACTAGTGTGACCACTCATGGTCTTACAGGTACCTGTCTTGACGTCCCATAGTCCTCACCGTCTTATCTCTACTTCCCGATACGATGAACTCTGAATCACTGGATATAGCCACAGATAATACATAACTAGTGTGACCACTCATGGTCTTACAGGTACCTGTCTTGACGTCCCATAGTCTCACCGTATTATCATAACTTCCCGATACGATGAACTCTGAATCACTGGATATAGCCACAGATCTTACAGAATCTGTGTGACCACTCATGGTCTTACAGGTACCTGTCTTGACGTCCCATAGTCTCACCGTCTTATCTCTACTTCCCGATACGATGAACTCTGAATCACTGGATATAGCCACAGCACATACCTAATGTGTGTGACCACTCATGGTCTTACAGGTACCTGTCTTGACGTCCCATAGTCTCACCGTCTAATCATAACTTCCCGATACGATGAACTCTGAATCACTGGATATAGCCACAGCTCATACATAATGTGTGTGACCACTCATGGTCTTACAGTACCTGTCTTGACGTCCCATAGTCTCACCGTCTTATCTCTACTTCCCGATACGATGAACTCTGAATCACTGGATATAGCCACAGCATATACAGAATTAGTGTGACCACTCATGGTCTTACAGGTACCTGTCTTGACGTCCCATAGTCTCACCGTCTTATCTCTACTTCCCGATACGATGAACTCTGAATCACTGGATATAGCCACAGCATATACTCAATCTGTGTGACCACTCATGGTCTTACAGGTACCTGTCTTGACGTCCCATAGTCTCACCGTATAATCTACACTTCCCGATACGATGAACTCTGAATCACTGGATATAGCCACAGCAATATACTCAATCTGTGTGACCACTCATGGTCTTACAGGTACCTGTCTTGACGTCCCATAGTCTCACCGTATAATCTACACTTCCCGATACGATGAACTCTGAATCACTGGATATAGCCACAGATAATACAGAACTAGTGTGACCACTCATGGTCTTACAGGGTACCTGTCCTTGACGTCCCATAGTCTCACCGTCTTATCTGCACTTCCCGATACGATGAACTATGAATCACTGGATATAGCCACAGATCATACATAACTAGTGTGACCACTCATGGTCTTACAGGTACCTGTCTTGACGTCCCATAGTCTCACCGTATTATCATAACTTCCCGATACGATGAACTCTGAATCACTGGATATAGCTACAGCACATACATAACTAGTGTGACCACTCATGGTCTTACAGGTACCTGTCTTGACGTCCCATAGTCTCACCGTCTTATCTCTACTTCCCGATACGATGAACTCTGAATCACTGGATATAGCCACAGCATATACTCAATCTGTGTGACCACTCCAGTGATTCAGAGTTCATCGTATCGGAAGTAGAGATAAGACGGTGAGACTATGGGACGTCAAGACAGGTACCTGTAAGACCATGAGTGGTCACACTAGTTATGTATGTGCTGTAGCTATATCCAGTGATTCAGAGTTCATCGTATCGGGAAGTTATGATAATACGGTGAGACTATGGGACGTCAAGACAGGTACCTGTAAGACCATGAGTGGTCACACTAGTTATGTATGATCTGTGGCTATATCCAGTGATTCATAGTTCATCGTATCGGGAAGTGCAGATAAGACGGTGAGACTATGGGACGTCAAGACAGGTACCTGTAAGACCATGAGTGGTCACACTAGTTCTGTATTATCTGTGGCTATATCCAGTGATTCAGAGTTCATCGTATCGGAAGTGTAGATTATACGGTGAGACTATGGGACGTCAAGACAGGTACCTGTAAGACCATGAGTGGTCACACAGATTGAGTATATGCTGTGGCTATATCCAGTGATTCAGAGTTCATCGTATCGGAAGTGTAGATTATACGGTGAGACTATGGGACGTCAAGACAGGTACCTGTAAGACCATGAGTGGTCACACAGATTGAGTATATGCGTGGCTATATCCAGTGATTCAGAGTTCATCGTATCGGGAAGTAGAGATAAGACGGTGAGACTATGGGACGTCAAGACAGGTACCTGTAAGACCATGAGTGGTCACACTAATTCTGTATATGCTGTGGCTATATCCAGTGATTCAGAGTTCATCGTATCGGGAAGTAGAGATAAGACGGTGAGACTATGGACGTCAAGACAGGTACCTGTAAGACCATGAGTGTCACACACATTATGTATGAGCTGTGGCTATATCCAGTGATTCAGAGTTCATCGTATCGGGAAGTTATGATTAGACGGTGAGACTATGGGACGTCAAGACAGGTACCTGTAAGACCATGAGTGGTCACACACATTAGGTATGTGCTGTGGCTATATCCAGTGATTCAGAGTTCATCGTATCGGGAAGTAGAGATAAGACGGTGAGACTATGGGACGTCAAGACAGGTACCTGTAAGACCATGAGTGGTCACACAGATTCTGTAAGATCTGTGGCTATATCCAGTGATTCAGAGTTCATCGTATCGGGAAGTTATGATAATACGGTGAGACTATGGGACGTCAAGACAGGTACCTGTAAGACCATGAGTGGTCACACTAGTTATGTATTATCTGTGCTATATCCAGTGATTCAGAGTTCATCGTATCGGGAAGTAGAGATAAGACGGTGAGACTATGGGACGTCAAGACAGGTACCTGTAAGACCATGAGTGGTCACACTAGTTATGTATATGCTGTGGCTATATCCAGTGATTCAGAGTTCATCGTATCGGGAAGTTATGATAATACGGTGAGACTATGGGACGTCAAGACAGGTACCTGTAAGACCATGAGTGGTCACACAGATTGAGTATATGCTGTGGCTATATCCAGTGATTCAGAGTTCATCGTATCGGGAAGTGCAGATTATACGGTGAGACTATGGGACGTCAAGACAGGTACCTGTAAGACCATGAGTGGTCACACTAGTTATGTATATGCTGTGGCTATATCCAGTGATTCAGAGTTCATCGTATCGGGAAGTGGAGATTAGACGGTGAGACTATGGGACGTCAAGACAGGTACCTGTAAGACCATGAGTGGTCACACATATTAGGTATGTGCTGTGGCTATATCCAGTGATTCAGAGTTCATCGTATCGGGAAGTTATGATTAGACGGTGAGACTATGGGACGTCAAGACAGGTACCTGTAAGACCATGAGTGGTCACACTAGTTATGTATATGCCGTGGTTATATCCAGTGATTCAGAGCTCATCGTATCGGAAGTTATGATTAGACGGTGAGACTATGGGACGTCAAGACAGGTACCTGTAAGACCATGAGTGGTCACACTAGTTATGTATATGCTGTGGCTATATCCAGTGATTCAGAGTTCATCGTATCGGGAAGTGGAGATTAGACGGTGAGACTATGGGACGTCAAGACAGGTACCTGTAAGACCATGAGTGGTCACACACATTATGTATGAGCTGTGGCTATATCCAGTGATTCAGAGTTCATCGTATCGGGAAGTTATGATTAGACGGTGAGACTATGGGACGTCAAGACAGGTACCTGTAAGACCATGAGTGGTCACACACATTAGGTATGTGCTGTGGCTATATCCAGTGATTCAGAGTTCATCGTATCGGGAAGTAGAGATAAGACGGTGAGACTATGGGACGTCAAGACAGGTACCTGTAAGACCATGAGTGGTCACACAGATTCTGTAAGATCTGTGGCTATATCCAGTGATTCAGAGTTCATCGTATCGGGAAGTTATGATAATACGGTGAGACTATGGGACGTCAAGACAGGTACCTGTAAGACCATGAGTGGTCACACTAGTTATGTATTATCTGTGGCTATATCCAGTGATTCAGAGTTCATCGTATCGGGAAGTAGAGATAAGACGGTGAGACTATGGGACGTCAAGACAGGTACCTGTAAGACCATGAGTGGTCACACTAGTTATGTATATGCTGTGGCTATATCCAGTGATTCAGAGTTCATCGTATCGGGAAGTTATGATAATACGGTGAGACTATGGGACGTCAAGACAGGTACCTGTAAGACCATGAGTGGTCACACAGATTGAGTATATGCTGTGGCTATATCCAGTGATTCAGAGTTCATCGTATCGGGAAGTAGAGATAAGACGGTGAGACTATGGGACTCAAGACAGGTACCTGTAAGACCATGAGTGGTCACACAGATTGAGTATATGTTGTGGCTATATCCAGTGATTCAGAGTTCATCGTATCGGGAAGTAGAGATAAGACGGTGAGACTATGGGACGTCAAGACAGGTACCTGTAAGACCATGAGTGGTCACACTAGTTATGTATGATCTGTGGCTATATCCAGTGATTCAGAGTTCATCGTATCGGGAAGTGTAGATTATACGGTGAGACTATGGGACGTCAAGACAGGTACCTGTAAGACCATGAGTGGTCACACAGATTGAGTATATGCTGTGGCTATATCCAGTGATTCAGAGTTCATCGTATCGGGAAGTCATGATAATACGGTGAGACTATGGGACGTCAAGACAGGTACCTGTAAGACCATGAGTGGTCACACTAGTTATGTATGATCTGTGGCTATATCCAGTGATTCAGAGTTCATCGTATCGGGAAGTTATGATTATACGGTGAGACTATGGACATTAAGACAGGTACCTGTAAGACCATGAGTGGTCACACAGATTGAGTATATGCTGTGGCTATATCCAGTGATTCAGAGTTCATCGTATCGGGAAGTGGAGATTATACGGTGAGACTATGGGACGTCAAGACAGGTACCTGTAAGACCATGAGTGGTCACACTAGTTCTGTATTATCTGTGGCTATATCCAGTGATTTAGAGTTCATCGTATCGGGAAGTAGAGATAATACGGTGAGATTATGGGACGTCAAGACAGGTACCTGTAAGACCATGAGTGGTCACACAGATTGAGTATATGTTGTGGCTATATCCAGTGATTCAGAGTTCATCGTATCGGAAGTAGAGATAAGACGGTGAGACTATGGGACGTCAAGACAGGTACCTGTAAGACCATGAGTGGTCACACAGATTGAGTATATGCTGTGGCTATATCCAGTGATTCAGAGTTCATCGTATCGGGAAGTTATGATTATACGGTGAGACTATGGGACATTAAGACAGGTACCTGTAAGACCATGAGTGGTCACACAGATTGAGTATATGCTGTGGCTATATCCAGTGATTCAGAGTTCATCGTATCGGGAAGTGTAGATTATACGGTGAGACTATGGAACGTCAAGACAGGTACCTGTAAGACCATGAGTGGTCACACTAATTCTGTATATGTTGTGGCTATATCCAGTGATTCAGAGTTCATCGTATCGGGAAGTCATGATAATACGGTGAGACTATGGGACGTCAAGACAGGTACCTGTAAGACCATGAGTGGTCACACTAGTTCTGTATTATCTGTGGCTATATCCAGTGATTTAGAGTTCATCGTATCGGGAAGTAGAGATAAGACGGTGAGACTATGGGACGTCAAGACAGGTACCTGTAAGACCATGAGTGGTCACACAGATTGAGTATATGTTGTGGCTATATCCAGTGATTCAGAGTTCATCGTATCGGGAAGTAGAGATAAGACGGTGAGACTATGGGACGTCAAGACAGGTACCTGTAAGACCATGAGTGGGCACACAGATTGAGTATATGCTGTGGCTATATCCAGTGATTCAGAGTTCATCGTATCGGGAAGTGTAGATTATACGGTGAGACTATGGGACGTCAAGACAGGTACCTGTAAGACCATGAGTGGTCACACAGATTGAGTATATGCTGTGGCTATATCCAGTGATTCAGAGTTCATCGTATCGGGAAGTGTAGATTATACGGTGAGACTATGGGACGTCAAGACAGGTACCTGTAAGACCATGAGTGGTCACACTAATTCTGTATTATCTGTGGCTATATCCAGTGATTCAGAGTTCATCGTATCGGAAGTCATGATAATACGGTGAGACTATGGGACGTCAAGACAGGTACCTGTAAGACCATGAGTGGTCACACAGATTGAGTATATGCTGTGGCTATATCCATGATTCAGAGTTCATCGTATCGGGAAGTGTAGATTATACGTTGAGACTATGGGACGTCAAGACAGGTACCTGTAAGACCATGAGTGGTCACACAGATTGAGTATATGCTGTGGCTATATCCAGTGATTCAGAGTTCATCGTATCGGGAAGTAGAGATAAGACGGTGAGACTATGGGACGTCAAGACAGGTACCTGTAAGACCATGAGTGGTCACACTAATTCTGTATTATCTGTGGCTATATCCAGTGATTCAGAGTTCATCGTATCGGGAAGTGTAGATTATACGGTGAGACTATGGGACGTCAAGACAGGTACCTGTAAGACCATGAGTGGTCACACAGATTGAGTATATGCTGTGGCTATATCCAGTGATTCAGAGTTCATCGTATCGGGAAGTTATGATTATACGGTGAGACTATGGACATTAAGACAGGTACCTGTAAGACCATGAGTGGTCACACTAATTCTGTATTATCTGTGGCTATATCCAGTGATTCAGAGTTCATCGTATCGGGAAGTTATGATTAAACGGTGAGACTATGGGACGTCAAGACAGGTACCTGTAAGACCATGAGTGGTCCACACTAGTTATGTATGATCTGTGGCTATATCCAGTGATTCAGAGTTCATCGTATCGGGAAGTAGAGATAATACGGTGAGACTATGGGACGTCAAGACAGGTACCTGTAAGACCATGAGTGGTCACACTAGTTATGTATGATCTGTGGCTATATCCAGTGATTCAGAGTTCATCGTATCGGGAAGTAGAGATAATACGGTGAGACTATGGGACGTCAAGACAGGTACCTGTAAGACCATGAGTGGTCACGCTAATTCTGTATTATCTGTGGCTATATCCAGTGATTCAGAGTTCATCGTATCGGGAAGTTTAGATAATACGGTGAGACTATGGGACGTCAAGACAGGTACCTGTAAGACCATGAGTGGTCACACAGATTGAGTATATGCTGTGGCTATATCCAGTGATTCAGAGTTCATCGTATCGGGAAGTAGAGATAATACGGTGAGACTATGGGACGTCAAGACAGGTACCTGTAAGACCATGAGTGGTCACACAGATTGAGTATATGCTGTGGCTATATCCAGTGATTCAGAGTTCATCGTATCGGGAAGTAGAGATAATACGGTGAGACTATGGACGTCAAGACAGGTACCTGTAAGACCATGAGTGGTCACACTAATTCTGTATTATCTGTGGCTATATCCAGTGATTCAGAGTTCATCGTATCGGAAGTTATGATAATACGGTGAGACTATGGGACGTCAAGACAGGTACCTGTAAGACCATGAGTGGTCACACAGATTGAGTATATGCTGTGGCTATATCCAGTGATTCAGAGTTCATCGTATCGGGAAGTGGAGATTATACGGTGAGACTATGGGACGTCAAGACAGGTACCTGTAAGACCATGAGTGGTCACACAGATTGAGTATATGCTGTGGCTATATCCAGTGATTCAGAGTTCATCGTATCGGGAAGTTATGATAATACGGTGAGACTATGGGACGTCAAGACAGGTACCTGTAAGACCATGAGTGGTCACACTAATTCTGTATTATCTGTGGCTATATCCAGTGATTCAGAGTTCATCGTATCGGGAAGTGTAGATTATACGGTGAGACTATGGGACGTCAAGACAGGTACCTGTAAGACCATGAGTGGTCACACTAGTTATGTATATGCTGTGGCTATATCCAGTGATTCAGAGTTCATCGTATCGGGAAGTCATGATAATACGGTGAGACTATGGAACGTCAAGACAGGGTACCTGTAAGACCATGAGTGGTCACACTAATTCTGTATATGTTGTGGCTATATCCAGTGATTCAGAGTTCATCGTATCGGGAAGTAGAGATAAGACGGTGAGACTATGGGACGTCAAGACAGGTACCTGTAAGACCATGAGTGGTCACACTAATTCTGTATTATCTGTGGCTATATCCAGTGATTCAGAGTTCATCGTATCGGAAGTAGAGATAATACGGTGAGACTATGTGACGTCAAGACAGGTACCTGTAAGACCATGAGTGGTCACACAGATTGAGTATATGCTGTGGCTATATCCAGTGATTCAGAGTTCATCGTATCGGGAAGTCATGATAATACGGTGAGACTATGGGACGTCAAGACAGGTACCTGTAAGACCATGAGTGGTCACACAGATTGAGTATATGCTGTGGCTATATCCAGTGATTCAGAGTTCATCGTATCGGGAAGTAGAGATAATACGGTGAGACTATGGACGTCAAGACAGGTACCTGTAAGACCATGAGTGGTCACACTAATTCTGTATTATCTGTGGCTATATCCAGTGATTCAGAGTTCATCGTATCGGGAAGTGTAGATTATACGGTGAGACTATGTGACGTCAAGACAGGTACCTGTAAGACCATGAGTGGTCACACAGATTGAGTATATGCTGTGGCTATATCCAGTGATTCAGAGTTCATCGTATCGGGAAGTCATGATAATACGGTGAGACTATGGGACGTCAAGACAGGTACCTGTAAGACCATGAGTGGTCACACAGATTGAGTATATGCTGTGGCTATATCCAGTGATTCAGAGTTCATCGTATCGGGAAGTAGAGATAATACGGTGAGACTATGGACGTCAAGACAGGTACCTGTAAGACCATGAGTGGTCACACTAGTTATGTATGTGCTGTAGCTATATCCAGTGATTCAGAGTTCATCGTATCGGGAAGTGTAGATTATACGGTGAGACTATGGGACGTCAAGACAGGTACCTGTAAGACCATGAGTGGTCACACTAATTCTGTATTATCTGTGGCTATATCCAGTGATTCAGAGTTCATCGTATCGGGAAGTCATGATAATACGGTGAGACTATGGGACGTCAAGACAGGTACCTGTAAGACCATGAGTGGTCACACTAGTTATGTATGATCTGTGGCTATATCCAGTGATTCAGAGTTCATCGTATCGGTAAGTCATGATTAAACGGTGAGACTATGGGACGTCAAGACAGGTACCTGTAAGACCATGAGTGTCACACTAGTTATGTATGTGCTGTAGCTATATCCAGTGATTCAGAGTTCATCGTATCGGGAAGTGTAGATTATACGGTGAGACTATGGGACGTCAAGACAGGTACCTGTAAGACCATGAGTGTCACACAGATTGAGTATATGCTGTGGCTATATCCAGTGATTCAGAGTTCATCGTATCGGGAAGTCATGATAATACGGTGAGACTATGGGACGTCAAGACAGGTACCTGTAAGACCATGAGTGGTCACACTAGTTATGTATGTGCTGTAGCTATATCCAGTGATTCAGAGTTCATCGTATCGGGAAGTTATGATAATACGGTGAGACTATGGGACGTCAAGACAGGTACCTGTAAGACCATGAGTGGTCACACAGATTGAGTATATGCTGTGGCTATATCCAGTGATTCAGAGTTCATCGTATCGGGAAGTTATGATAATACGGTGAGACTATGGGACGTCAAGACAGGTACCTGTAAGACCATGAGTGGTCACACTAGTTATGTATGATCTGTGGCTATATCCAGTGATTCAGAGTTCATCGTATCGGGAAGTAGAGATAATACGGTGAGACTATGGGACGTCAAGACAGGTACCTGTAAGACCATGAGTGGTCACGCTAATTCTGTATTATCTGTGGCTATATCCAGTGATTCAGAGGTCATCGTATCGGGAAGTGTAGATAATACGGTGAGACTATGGGACGTCAAGACAGGTACCTGTAAGACCATGAGTGGTCACACTAGTTATGTATGCGCTGTAGCTATATCCAGTGATTCAGAGTTCATCGTATCGGGAAGTAGAGATAATACGGTGAGACTATGGGACGTCAAGACAGGTACCTGTAAGACCATGAGTGGTCACACAGATTGAGTATATGCTGTGGCTATATCCAGTGATTCAGAGTTCATCGTATCGGGAAGTAGAGATAATACGGTGAGACTATGGGACGTCAAGACAGGTACCTGTAAGACCATGAGTGGTCACACTAGTTTATGTATATGCTGTGGCTATATCCAGTGATTCAGAGTTCATCGTATCGGGAAGTAGAGATAATACGGTGAGACTATGGGACGTCAAGACAGGTACCTGTAAGACCATGAGTGGTCACACTAGTTATGTATGATCTGTGGCTATATCCAGTGATTCAGAGTTCATCGTATCGGGAAGTAGAGATAATACGGTGAGACTATGGGACGTCAAGACAGGTACCTGTAAGACCATGAGTGGTCACGCTAATTCTGTATTATCTGTGGCTAATTCAGTGATTCAGAGTTCATCGTATCGGGAAGTATGATAATACGGTGAGACTATGGGACGTCAAGACAGGTACCTGTAAGACCATGAGTGGTCACACAGATTGAGTATATGCTGTGGCTATATCCAGTGATTCAGAGTTCATCGTATCGGGAAGTAGAGATAATACGGTGAGACTATGGGACGTCAAGACAGGTACCTGTAAGACCATGAGTGGTCACGTTAATTCCGTATTATCTGTGGCTATATCCAGTGATTCAGAGTTCATCGTATCGGGAAGTTTAGATAATACGGTGAGACTATGGGACGTCAAGACAGGTACCTGTAAGACCATGAGTGGTCACACAGGTTCTGTATATGCTGTGGCTATATCCAGTGATTCAGAGTTCATCGTATCGGGAAGTAGAGATAAGACGGTGAGACTATGGGACGTCAAGACAGGTACCTGTAAGACCATGAGTGGTCACACTAATTCTGTATTATCTGTGGCTATATCCAGTGATTCAGAGTTCATCGTATCGGGAAGTGTAGATTATACGGTGAGACTATGGGACGTCAAGACAGGTACCTGTAAGACCATGAGTGGTCACACAGATTGAGTATATGCTGTGGCTATATCCAGTGATTCAGAGTTCATCGTATCGGGAAGTTATGATTATACGGTGAGACTATGGGACATTAAGACAGGTACCTGTAAGACCATGAGTGGTCACACTAATTCTGTATTATCTGTGGCTATATCCAGTGATTCAGAGTTCATCGTATCGGGAAGTTATGATTAAACGGTGAGACTATGGACGTCAAGACAGGTACCTGTAAGACCATGAGTGGTCACACTAGTTATGTATGATCTGTGGCTATATCCAGTGATTCAGAGTTCATCGTATCGGGAAGTAGAGATAATACGGTGAGACTATGGACGTCAAGACAGGTACCTGTAAGACCATGAGTGGTCACACTAGTTATGTATGATCTGTGGCTATATCCAGTGATTCAGAGTTCATCGTATCGGGAAGTAGAGATAATACGGTGAGACTATGGGACGTCAAGACAGGTACCTGTAAGACCATGAGTGGTCACGCTAATTCTGTATTATCTGTGGCTATATCCAGTGATTCAGAGTTCATCGTATCGGGAAGTTTAGATAATACGGTGAGACTATGGGACGTCAAGACAGGTACCTGTAAGACCATGAGTGGTCACACTAGTTATGTATGTGCTGTAGCTATATCCAGTGATTCAGAGTTCATCGTATCGGGAAGTGTAGATTATACGGTGAGACTATGGACGTCAAGACAGTACCTGTAAGACCATGAGTGGTCACACAGATTGAGTATATGCTGTGGCTATATCCAGTGATTCAGAGTTCATCGTATCGGGAAGTAGAGATAATACGGTGAGACTATGGGACGTCAAGACAGGTACCTGTAAGACCATGATGGTCACACTAGTTATGTATGTGCTGTAGCTATATCCAGTGATTCAGAGTTCATCGTATCGGGAAGTGTAGATTATACGGTGAGACTATGGGACGTCAAGACAGGTACCTGTAAGACCATGAGTGGGTCACACAGATTGAGTATATGCTGTGGCTATATCCAGTGATTCAGAGTTCATCGTATCGGGAAGTAGAGATAATACGGTGAGACTATGGGACGTCAAGACAGGTACCTGTAAGACCATGAGCTGTCACACTAATTCTGTATTATCTGTGGCTATATCCAGTGATTCAGAGTTCATCGTATCGGGAAGTGTAGATTATACGGTGAGACTATGGGACGTCAAGACAGGTACCTGTAAGACCATGAGTGGTCACACAGATTGAGTATATGCTGTGGCTATATCCAGTGATTCAGAGTTCATCGTATCGGGAAGTCATGATAATACGGTGAGACTATGGGACGTCAAGACAGGTACCTGTAAGACCATGAGTGGTCACACTAGTTATGTATGTGCTGTAGCTATATCCAGTGATTCAGAGTTCATCGTATCGGGAAGTTATGATAATACGGTGAGACTATGGGACGTCAAGACAGGTACCTGTAAGACCATGAGTGGTCACACAGATTGAGTATATGCTGTGGCTATATCCAGTGATTCAGAGTTCATCGTATCGGGAAGTTATGTTAATACGGTGAGACTATGGGACGTCAAGACAGGTACCTGTAAGACCATGAGTGGTCACACAGATTGAGTATATGCTGTGGCTATATCCAGTGATTCAGAGTTCATCGTATCGGGAAGTTATGATTATACGGTGAGACTATGGGACATTAAGACAGTACCTGTAAGACCATGAGTGGTCACGCTAATTCTGTATTATCTGTGGCTATATCCAGTGATTCAGAGGTCATCGTATCGGGAAGTGTAGATAATACGGTGAGACTATGGGACGTCAAGACAGGTACCTGTAAGACCATGAGTGGTCACACTAGTTATGTATGCGCTGTAGCTATATCCAGTGATTCAGAGTTCATCGTATCGGGAAGTAGAGATAATACGGTGAGACTATGGGACGTCAAGACAGGTACCTGTAAGACCATGAGTGGTCACACTAGTTATGTATGATCTGTGGCTATATCCAGTGATTCAGAGTTCATCGTATCGGGAAGTAGAGATAATACGGTGAGACTATGGGACGTCAAGACAGGTACCTGTAAGACCATGAGTGGTCACACTAGTTATGTATATGCTGTGGCTATATCCAGTGATTCAGAGTTCATCGTATCGGGAAGTAGAGATAATACGGTGAGACTATGGGACGTCAAGACAGGTACCTGTAAGACCATGAGTGGTCACACTAGTTATGTATGATCTGTGGCTATATCCAGTGATTCAGAGTTCATCGTATCGGGAAGTAGAGATAATACGGTGAGACTATGGGACGTCAAGACAGGTACCTGTAAGACCATGAGTGGTCACGCTAATTCTGTATTATCTGTGGCTAATTCAGTGATTCAGAGTTCATCGTATCGGGAAGTTATGATAATACGGTGAGACTATGGGACGTCAAGACAGGTACCTGTAAGACCATGAGTGGTCACACAGATTGAGTATATGCTGTGGCTATATCCAGTGATTCAGAGTTCATCGTATCGGGAAGTAGAGATAATACGGTGAGACTATGGGACGTCAAGACAGGTACCTGTAAGACCATGAGTGGTCACGTTAATTCCGTATTATCTGTGGCTATATCCAGTGATTCAGAGTTCATCGTATCGGGAAGTTTAGATAATACGGTGAGACTATGGGACGTCAAGACAGGTACCTGTAAGACCATGAGTGGTCACACAGGTTCTGTATATGCTGTGGCTATATCCATGATTCAGAGTTCATCGTATCGGGAAGTAGAGATAAGACGGTGAGACTATGGGACGTCAAGACAGGTACCTGTAAGACCATGAGTGGTCACACTAATTCTGTATTATCTGTGGCTATATCCAGTGATTCAGAGTTCATCGTATCGGGAAGTGTAGATTATACGGTGAGACTATGGGACGTCAAGACAGGTACCTGTAAGACCATGAGTGGTCACACAGATTGAGTATATGCTGTGGCTATATCCAGTGATTCAGAGTTCATCGTATCGGGAAGTTATGATTATACGGTGAGACTATGGGACATTAAGACAGGTACCTGTAAGACCATGAGTGGTCACACTAATTCTGTATTATCTGTGGCTATATCCAGTGATTCAGAGTTCATCGTATCGGGAAGTTATGATTAAACGGTGAGACTATGGGACGTCAAGACAGGTACCTGTAAGACCATGAGTGGTCACACAGTTATGTATGATCTGTGGCTATATCCAGTGATTCAGAGTTCATCGTATCGGAAGTAGAGATAATACGGTGAGACTATGGGACGTCAAGACAGTACCTGTAAGACCATGAGTGGTCACACTAGTTATGTATGATCTGTGGCTATATCCAGTGATTCAGAGTTCATCGTATCGGGAAGTAGAGATAATACGGTGAGACTATGGGACGTCAAGACAGGTACCTGTAAGACCATGAGTGGTCACGCTAATTCTGTATTATCTGTGGCTATATCCAGTGATTCAGAGTTCATCGTATCGGGAAGTTTAGATAATACGGTGAGACTATGGGACGTCAAGACAGGTACCTGTAAGACCATGAGTGGTCACACAGATTGAGTATATGCTGTGGCTATATCCAGTGATTCAGAGTTCATCGTATCGGAAGTAGAGATAATACGGTGAGACTATGGGACGTCAAGACAGGTACCTGTAAGACCATGAGTGGTCACACTAATTCTGTATTATCTGTGGCTATATCCAGTGATTCAGAGTTCATCGTATCGGGAAGTGTAGATTATACGGTGAGACTATGGGACGTCAAGACAGGTACCTGTAAGACCATGAGTGGTCACACAGATTGAGTATATGCTGTGGCTATATCCAGTGATTCAGAGTTCATCGTATCGGGAAGTAGAGATAATACGGTGAGACTATGGGACGTCAAGACAGGTACCTGTAAGACCATGAGTGGTCACACTAGTTATGTATGTGCTGTAGCTATATCCAGTGATTCAGAGTTCATCGTATCGGGAAGTGTAGATTATACGGTGAGACTATGGGACGTCAAGACAGGTACCTGTAAGACCATGAGTGGTCACACAGATTGAGTATATGCTGTGGCTATATCCAGTGATTCAGAGTTCATCGTATCGGGAAGTTATGATAATACGGTGAGACTATGGGACGTCAAGACAGGTACCTGTAAGACCATGAGTGGTCACACAGGTTCTGTATATGCTGTGGCTATATCCAGTGATTCAGAGTTCATCGTATCGGGAAGTAGAGATAATACGGTGAGACTATGGACGTCAAGACAGTACCTGTAAGACCATGAGTGGTCACGCTAATTCTGTATTATCTGTGGCTATATCCAGTGATTCAGAGGTCATCGTATCGGGAAGTGTAGATAATACGGTGAGACTATGGGACGTCAAGACAGGTACCTGTAAGACCATGAGTGGTCACACTAGTTATGTATGCGCTGTAGCTATATCCAGTGATTCAGAGTTCATCGTATCGGGAAGTAGAGATAATACGGTGAGACTATGGGACGTCAAGACAGGTACCTGTAAGACCATGAGTGGTCACACAGATTGAGTATATGCTGTGCTATATCCAGTGATTCAGAGTTCATCGTATCGGGAAGTAGAGATAATACGGTGAGACTATGGGACGTCAAGACAGGTACCTGTAAGACCATGAGTGGTCACACTAGTTATGTATATGCTGTGGCTATATCCAGTGATTCAGAGTTCATCGTATCGGGAAGTAAGATAATACGGTGAGACTATGGGACGTCAAGACAGGTACCTGTAAGACCATGAGTGGTCACACTAGTTATGTATGATCTGAGGCTATATCCAGTGATTCAGAGTTCATCGTATCGGGAAGTAGAGATAATACGGTGAGACTATGGGACGTCAAGACAGGTACCTGTAAGACCATGAGTGGTCACGCTAATTCTGTATTATCTGTGGCTAATTCAGTGATTCAGAGTTCATCGTATCGGGAAGTTATGATAATACGGTGAGACTATGGGACGTCAAGACAGGTACCTGTAAGACCATGAGTGGTCACACAGATTGAGTATATGCTGTGGCTATATCCATGATTCAGAGTTCATCGTATCGGGAAGTAGAGATAATACGGTGAGACTATGGGACGTCAAGACAGGTACCTGTAAGACCATGAGTGGTCACGTTAATTCCGTATTATCTGTGGCTATATCCAGTGATTCAGATTCATCGTATCGGGAAGTTTAGATAATACGTGAGACTATGGACGTCAAGACAGGTACCTGTAAGACCATGAGTGGTCACACAGGTTCTGTATATGCTGTGGCTATATCCAGTGATTCAGAGTTCATCGTATCGGGAAGTAGAGATAAGACGGTGAGACTATGGGACGTCAAGACAGGTACCTGTAAGACCATGAGTGGTCACACTAATTCTGTATTATCTGTGGCTATATCCAGTGATTCAGAGTTCATCGTATCGGGAAGTGTAGATTATACGGTGAGACTATGGGACGTCAAGACAGGTACCTGTAAGACCATGAGTGGTCACACAGGTTCTGTATATGCTGTGGCTATATCCAGTGATTCAGAGTTCATCGTATCGGGAAGTAGAGATAAGACGGTGAGACTAGGGACGTCAAGACAGGTACCTGTAAGACCATGAGTGGTCACACTAATTCTGTATTATCTGTGGCTATATCCAGTGATTCAGAGTTCATCGTATCGGGAAGTTATGATTAAACGGTGAGACTATGGGACGTCAAGACAGGTACCTGTAAGACCATGAGTGGTCACACAGATTGAGTATATGCTGTGGCTATATCCAGTGATTCAGAGTTCATCGTATCGGGAAGTAGAGATAATACGTGAGACTATGCGACGTCAAGACAGGTACCTGTAAGACCATGAGTGGTCACACTAGTTCTGTATATGCTGTGCTATATCCAGTGATTCAGAGTTCATCGTATCGGGAATCATGATAATACGGTGAGACTATGGGACGTCAAGACAGGTACCTGTAAGACCATGAGTGGTCACACTAGTTATGTATGTGCTGTAGCTATATCCAGTGATTCAGAGTTCATCGTATCGGGAAGTTATGATAATACGGTCAGACTATGGGACGTCAAGACAGGTACCTGTAAGACCATGAGTGGTCACACAGATTGAGTATATGCTGTGGCTATATCCAGTGATTCAGAGTTTCATCGTATCGGGAAGTTATGATAATACGTGAGACTATGGGACGTCAAGACAGGTACCTGTAAGACCATGAGTGGTCACACTAGTTATGTATGATCTGTGGCTATATCCAGTGATTCAGAGTTCATCGTATCGGAAGTAGAGATAATACGGTGAGACTATGGGACGTCAAGACAGGTACCTGTAAGACCATGAG
>CAMPDV010004651.1:0-28866 GCA_946699065.1 Loxodes magnus
GATATATCTCTCTATAATTAGTTTAATTTTTGCTTGCTGATGATTGAGTAATGGTAACTTGAAGGAAAAATAGAATATAAATACAATTAGTTTAGAGACTTTACCTATATTTTCCTTTAATTTTTACTTTTAAATTATTGAATTAAACTTACTTTTGAAAGATTGATAGAATGTAGTGTATTATTAAGGTTGATAATTCTATTGTTATATGTATTTAAAAATTTATATTAGATTATTAAATTAAAATCCTTTAAAAGTTCATTCCTACTTAACAGGAGAGTAAAGTAATAAAAATTGAAAAATTAAATATTTTCTTATTAAAAGTAATCCTTTGATGCTTACTATTGTATTTTTATATTTAATATATTCCTAAAATTAATTAGCACATTTCTAGGATTTTTACCTTTAGTTATATTCCTGTTTTACGTTTTCTAGAGCAAATTTATTTGAGGTTAATTGAGATATTATCTACTTAAGACGTTAGCAAACAGATATAAATGTAGGATTTTAGTATCATTAGAGCTGTAGTTTAGAAATGCTCTCTTTCTTCTAGACACACATAAGTAGCTTTATTAATAATTGATTACTACCATATCAATATTGCCTTTTCTTATGTTTTTTTAAATCGCTAAATTTATAGAGTTGTTAATATTCGTAGTTTGAGACTTATCTAAGTATATTTATAGATAAAATTGGATAATTTGTTGAGAAGTCTAGGATTCATTTTATGAAAACTCAAATTATAGAAAGGAAAAATGTTTATTTTAATTATTTAAAAGTTAAGAAAAAATAATGCAAGACCTTAAAAGCAAATCTTGCTTACATCTGCAATTTAAAATGATTCGTTAAGCTTAAAAATTATTTAAATTTATTGTTATCCGTATTAAAGAGGACCACTATTATATTAGATTCTTTATATTTTAAGAAATAAGTAAATAGCATTGTTTTTTCAATTGACACAATTTCAATTCTGTAAATACTTTAGTCATATTAGACTTCTGGATTTTTAAATCTAAATTTATTTATTCTTAAAATTCAATCTTCAGATTTCAAGAGTATTAAACTATGAACTTACCAATGTTCTGATTTTATTTTATTACTAGTTAAAATAATTGTAGTCGATGCAGTTATTTCTGAAATTATTCAAAGAAGTTAATTTCTCCTTTGTTCTTCACTTATCGCTATTTCCTACAAAGGTAGCTTCTTTCAATTAAAATCTATTTGCTTCTAGAAAATTTCGATAAGTTCTTTATTAGCTTTTAGTGTATATCTTAGAAACTATTATTACTCTTAGAAGTCAAAATTGAATATTCATTTTTAACCAGATTCTATAAGATTTAAAGTATTTAACCTAAATCAATTTAATGCTTAACTTTTTTATTTTTTCTTCCTATTTCTTTTGAAATCTCTAATATGAAAAGTAGCAGATCTAGCAATTTATAAATATAGTAATTATAATTTTAACTAATAAAGAAAATAAACCTGCAAAGAGTAGAATATCAAGCTAGAATACCTTTTTACTAGCTATATAACTAGAAATTGCTATTAGTCTAAAAAATTATCAACTAACTTAGAATAAAAATAAAAAAGCTTATTATTTAGAAATATTTGCTTATCTTTTTAAATTAAGATGCTAAAAGAGTAAAATCAGACTTCTTATTTTCGCTTAGAATAAATTAAATAGATCATTTATATTTGATTTAAGTTTAAAGATTAAGATAATAAGAAATTAATAAGCCTTTCAGATTTAATTTATTCAAAACTTTTACTTTTGTGAGGAAACTTGGAATTTATAAGGATTATAAAAATATATGCTAAAGACATGATGATGTAGTTATTAAGTAGATTAGAAAAATTAAGATTATGATATTGCTTAAAAGAAAGGACTAGGCATATAGAGCAATCTTCAAATATAAGGTATATAAAAAAGAGTATTTAATTCTATAAAAGAATAAATATTTTCTTAATAGTTATTTATCTTTAAAGGAAATTCATTCTTAGTAAATTTAATAATGAGATGTTTAAAAAGCTTTCTTAAATAGTATAATTATACTCTACTCTATTATTAATTTTATATTTTCTATTTATATATTGCTTTAATTTTAGATTTTATCTTAGAATATTTAATCAACTAGAAAATGTAAATTAAAGAAAAATACCAGGTATTCTCAGGTTATGTAGTTCGCTTTCTTAAAATGTAAAATTAAGGAAATAAGAATATGATATGAAATGTTGTCAACAATTATATAATGTTGAATAATGATGCTATTAATTATACAAAATTAGAGTACTTATATAATCAACAAATATTCACAACAACTAGCTAAATTTAAATATAATTGGATATATTTGCTTGGTATACCTTCATAAACTAAGGTTAATATTTCATATTATGTAATAGCATCAATTCTAAATGATTTTCACACTAATTTACTTTTTATTATATAATTTGAAAGTATTCAATCTTAAAATTTATTTTTAGGTGATATTTGCAATAAACAGAAACATTAAATTAAAAATAAAAATAAGCTAGCTTGTTTGCTTTAGATGCTATTCATTTTATTTATTTTACCAATTATTAGTTTTTTTGTAGTCCCATAATAAGTTGTTAGGCTATATATTTATTATAAATCCTAGGTTTTTAATTTGGATATATCAATCTAATGCTTTAATTTTAATTTTTACTATTATTCTCATAACTTTTACTTATTAATGAAATCCTTATTTCAATTAAGTTTAAATTAACTGGGATAGAAATCATTCCTATATTCTCTATTTTTATAATTTAAGAAATTTAAAATACTTTGCATTTATCATCAATTACACCAACTTTTAATTATCACAATTTTTTATTTTATTTGGCAATTATTTCTAGAATTTTTAACATTAAAATAAGAAAGAAAGGTAGAAAGCAATCTAGCTATAGTTGTCTTACTATAATGATTTAATAAGAAAAGAAGAGACAAAATTAAGAGAAAAAGCAGATAAAAATCTAAATTATATAGCAAAATTGTTTATTTTATAAAATTTAATATTAAATAAAAATATCTAAATGTATTATCAAATTATTAGTTACAAGTTTATTTATTTCTAATTTTTTTAATTGGTGTAGTGAGATCTTTAATAGAAAAGTATCTATACATTTACTTTGGTTCATAATTATTTAATATTGACCAATGTTTTAAATTAGATTGCAAAATAGCTAAAAATAAATTAAAGTATGGAACGAAATAATTCTAATTTTTAGTCAAATTAGCTTATTTAGTTTTAACTCTGTACATCTGAAGCTACTAAAGATTTTTGGCTTTATTCAATAGAGTAAAAAATCATAAAAATCACTAGTTCATTTATAAATTTCTTTAATTTTAATCTTTTTTCTTTCAAAATTAGAAATTAACTTTCGATTTGAAACTTAAAAATTCTTTAATAGTTTATATTGTTTCTTGCATATAAAAGCATAAAATACTCTCTTTAGAGAGAATTTCCTAGATATAAATTCTAGTATCTTTATTGTTATCCAAGATGCTATTTAAGTAACAACTTTATAGCTAAATAAGCTTCAAATTTATTTTCTATTAGATATTTTTTTCCAAAATTGATTTGTAGAAGATATTTCCTTTTTGTACTAGTTTAGTTATATTTTTCATATATTAAGATTTAAAATAATTAAATTAGATGCTTTTTTTTAATTAAATAAGTTTAATGTAGAATGATAAAAAGCTTAATATGATAATATAGTCATAAGCATTCGAAAATACTCTAGCTTCCCTTTTTTAATATCCAGCCTGTTTCTTGATAATTTTTACAGGTTTTCCTTCTAGAATAAATAGGATGCTTAGTGAGATTCGAAATTCTTAAAAATGATATCCATTATTATAATATAATTTTGATTTTTTTCTTCATTATGCTTGGTCTTTTTATACTCTCTAATTTTCTAACTTTATCTTCTTTTATTTGATATAGAGATATTTCTTAGAATTAGTAATATAATTTACTCAATAATTTCATAAAATTTTAAGGTAAAAGAAAAAAAATTTAAATTAAATATTCAAATATTAAAGGATTTTAATTGCCAGAGGTATTAAATTCAAGAGATTTAATATAGGATAATTTCCAAAATATCTAATATAAGCTTAAAAATAACCAGTGTAAATAAACTTATGTCTATGATATTTAAACTATCTAATATTTTTATTTATACTGCTTTGACTTTAAAATGAAGCATAATTTAATTTATTTTATCTGTTTTATAATTTTAAGTATTTATCTATTAAAGGTATAGTGATAAATAGTCAACTGTTCTATGATTCAAGTATCATTTAATAAAGAAATGTAATTAATCTAAGGTATTTAAACCTTATGAAATAGCCTTTAATTTTGTTTAGATCTTTCAAAATATAAGGTGAAAGCTGTTTGAAGCATCCACTCTTTAAAATTTTCAGAAATCGGTATTTTTGTTGAAAATTTTAAAATTATTTCTTAAATAATCTTATGATTTTGTCTCTACTTAGCTTTCTTTATAAATGTACAAATCTTAAATTTCTAGATTCTTATTTTTAAACCTTTTATTTATCTTAATTATTTTAAAGGAATTCACACTATAGATAATGATGATTTTATTAATTTATCCTTATTATTATTAACAAAGTTATAGCCTCTCGTTATTTAAGATATAACCTATTTGAATAATAGATTTATATTGTTCATAACTTAAACATATCAATGATATATACTAAATTTTCCTTATATTATGTATTTTAATAACCAATTAATAATTTTAGGTCTCTTATTTTTTCTTGGTTATTAATTAACTAAAACTTAGTTGAAGTAATACAAATCATAGAATTTTAGAAACTAAATACTTGGTTCCTTTGTAGCGAGAAAAGTAATTTAACTACTGCTACTCTTTTTTATTCAACCATAGCTTTTTTCTAAATATAATTTTATTCTTAAATCTAATAAAGCAAAAACAAACAGTTTGACTAAGAGCTATAATGGAACTTTATATAATTGCAACTAAGTTTCTTTATTTATTTAGAACGCATTCTAATGTATCATAGATGAACTTTCTTATTTTCTTTCTATTTTCTACTAATTAGGTTATACTTCAGAGAATAAAATAGGAATTCTCATAGTTCTTTACACATGTATTCATGCTTAATTTTCAGTAACTATTGCAAAAAGCTTCTATAATCTTTAAATGAAACTTAAAGGATTGCTATCACATTTTATTTTAGTTCTACCCATTAAAAGTCTAAATTATGATTGAACTTTATAAAGATAGAAAAAGTATAAAAGTAGAGCTTTTAAAATCTTATAAAATAAAGAAATTTATATATAAATTATTCTTTAAATTTGCTTAATGTTTATGCTAAAAAGAATTAGATGCTTAGTGATTTCCCATTAGGTGATGAATATTTTTACTTTTAATATCTCAGAGACATATTAAATCAAAGATAAAAAGGTATAAAAGAGTATGGAGATAAATGAGCTGAAATATTTATAATTATTCAAATGGAAAATAATTAATAGAGCTTTACTTGGAAATTATTAAATTTTAATTCTCTTTAGTCTAAATAATAGCTTAATAAAGCTTTTCTTAGATCTTCTATTAAACTAGACTAAAACACAAAATTAAAGTTGCTTTTGAAATTTAATTAGCTTTAATTTAAAATCATAAAAGAAAGAGATTCACTAAATCTAGAAGTATATTTCTTTACATTCGTTTATAAAGGTATATAAAATAAAGCATAATACTTAAATAACTAATTCAATTTACATTCTAAATTTAATTTACATCAAGCTATTTAAATATAATTATGCAACTCTAATTAATTAACTTTTAAATTTATTTAGTTTAACATAATAAATTTCCTTTAACTTAATCTATTTATAAAAACCTAAAATTACAATATAAATCTATATTTAAGATTAAATTTGCTTATTTATTATAAATGTAAGCCAACTGCGACTTTGAAGGTTGCAATTAAAATAAAATATAGCCTGTTATTATCTTTTAATGTGGACATAATTTCTGTGCTATGCATTGAAGATAAATGTGATTAAGTGCTTTTATCCATTGTAAGCTAACTGGAAGAGATTTAGAAAATTTGCGGTGCTAATCAAGACACTTCACTAAAGTTAATGCGTAATAAGCGTAAGATCTCAATAGATATTTCGTTTAATAGGGAAACTAGCAATATAATCAGATAAATTAAATAGTCTAATAATAAAACTTCTAAAACTTATAAGCATAGATATAGCTATTATCTTCATAAGCTAGCAAAGAATAGCTATAGGAGTATTTATATAACCTTTCAATTTTATTTGTCAACTAAAAGATAGAATTAGATCAAAGAAGTTAGGGATTAAATATCTAGTTAGCGCAGCTATAAAATCAGCTCTAAGAAGAAAAAAAAAAGTATGATTCTTAGATTATTTAAGAAAACTCTGTTTATGTGCACCAAATTACCTAGATGTAAAGATAACATAATTAAGAAATAAATTAGATTAGAAGTTAATATGAAGAATAGATTAATTAAATGTAGGAAAATATTAAAACTCTATAAAAATAAAATTAAGGTGATTCCTTAAATTGAAGTGAAAAACTTTCCAATTCTTAAAAAGAAAAACTTAACTAAGAATACTTAAATACATAACTTAGTGAGTAAATTTAGAACTTAATAAAAGAAAAGAAACAAACAGATGTTTAATAAAAAGACTTATAAGAAACTAGTTAAAAGTTACAGTTATAACTTTAAGAAGAGAGAAAGAGAAATCAAGATTTAATATAAACCAATACTTAGGGAAATGGTTAGTAGCAAATCCTTTAGTAATAAATAAGTTATTATCAATAGCAAGTAAATAACTATGAAGCTAGTTTACAGTTATAAAATTAATTTAAGCAAGATATTAAAAAAACTCTTATAGAGCATTCACTAAATAACTCTTAAATAAATGCCTTTCCTCAATAAAATTTTGATGATTCATAAATCTTGTAGGAATTACAACGAATTCTAGTATAGTAAAAATAGGAAAACCAGACCTTAGCATAAACTATTCTATAAAAGGAGCAAGAATTATCTAAAGCTATACTATAAATATAGTAAGATAATGAATAAATTTAATAACTGCTATAGGTTTAAAAATAGTATTAAATTCTGAAGCCAAAGTTTGATTAGATTAGGGAAATAGAATAGATTTACAACAATTTGAAAGAAGGCATTAAAAACATATTAAATTAAGAACTTGAATAGTAAATAAATTTAACTAACTAAAATGAAAGTTTGAACACACAAGAATTGGTATAGCAAGTGAAATTAACTTTATTCTAAAAAAATGAATAAATTAAAGATCTTTCATCTTAAATATAATAATTAAGTAGCTAAAATAAATAATAAATTGAAGAATTAAACAAGTAGATAGAAACTTTAACTTTTAATATTACTTAGTTGGAAAATGAAAAATAATTAACCGCTCAAAATCTAAATTAGCTTAAAAGTTAGAACGATAATTTATTACAAAAAGTTCAATAAACTTAATTTATTGCTTAAAATTAACTTTCATCTCAGTCATAATAATTTTAACAAAAAGAGTAAGAATATAATAAAAAGTTAAATGACTTGCAAAAGGCAGGATAAATCAAGCATAATTAAGTCAATAATTTAGAAGCCCAAATTTCAGAATTAAAATAGAAATAAGATCAGTTGAACATGGAAAAATAATAAGATCAGGATTTAATTTAAGAACTTTAAGAATAATTAAAAAGTAATTAATAAATAATATCTAAAATGCAAGCAGAAGAATCAGAATTCCGAAGTAAGCAAACTTAATTTGAATAAATAGAGTTACAGCATAAGGATTTTTTAAACTAAAAATCTAGTTAATTAAAATAATTACAAGATTAAATTTAAAATCTAAAGTAATAAAATCTGCAAACTTCTTAAGAACAAATTAATTTACAAAATTCACTAAAAGAGAAAAACGAAATTATTTAAGCAGCAGATTATAATTTATAAGAACTAAGAAATGAAATATAAAAACATAGGAAATATAAAATAGAAAGTAAAAAACAAATAGATGATTTAGCAATTAATCTAAATAACGCTTAAAAATAAAATTAAGAAAACTAATAAATTCTTTAAGATTATTCAATTAAAGAATTAAAGCATAGTTAGGATTTGAAATTAAAATAAGAAGAAGTGGAAAATCTTAAAAGCTAAATAGAGCTAATTAAAAAATAATATGAAGACTATCTTTAAAGTAAATAAAATCAGTTAAGCGATCTTTAAAATTTCATAGCAAAAAATGAAGGTAATTAGAACTAAATAAGCTAAATGCAAGCTTATATTCAAAATTTAGAAAAATAAAATTAGCAATCTATTACTGTAGTTTAATAAAAAGTCTAAGAAATGGAATTTTAAAATAATCAAATTAATAATATGAAAGGCTTTATAGAAAAAACTTAAAATGAATAATAGAAAATACAGTTAGAATATAATTAAAAAATTTAAAATCTAGACTAATAAATTACTCAGTAAAAAGAGTAATTTTCAAGTGAAATAAAGCCTTTGAAAGCATAAGTTAACTAACTTGAGTATGAAAAGTAAGGTTTGCTGTAATAGATCAAAAATTATTAAAATGAAAACTAGGAAAAAGATTAATTTATTCTACAACTTAAGTAGACTCAAACTTAAAATTAGAAGTTTATATCTGAACTATAGTTATAAATAAAATAATTAGAAACATAAAAATAATATTCAAATATAGGAGGCAATCAGACTTTTCTATAAGGACCTCCAAACATAATAAATTAAAATTAGATTCTATAGCAATAATAATTATAGCCGTAAATGCATCAAACAAACCAATAGATTAATTTAAAAAATCAAAGTTAAATTATCTAATAATGCTTAATATGCTAAAGAAATGACTAACCTAGTATATTACTGAATTGTAATCATTTATACTGCAAACTTTGCTTAAATTAGCATCTTGAGAAATAGTATAATGCAGATAAAATTTCCTAATAAGATTTATCTTGTTTAAAATGTTTCAATCCAATTGAAGATTAAGTTTTATTACAATTATTAAATGAGCAACCATTTTAATGGATATAGCAAAGTAGAAAACCTTAAAACTAGAATCAATAAATCCATATGTAATAGCAATCTCCTTAAGTATAATCAAATTACAAAGAACAACCTAAAAAATGTGTTAAGTGCGAATTTAATGCTTTAGTAGCTAATGGCTATGTTGGAGTTCCTCTTTGTTCTAAAGACTAGCTTACTTATTGCAACTTATGTATGGAGTTACTTCATTCAGGAAATTGTGATCCGAATAAAATAAATAGTGTAAGAGGATTCTATGTTTAAAACTTTTAACTCTATATAGTAAAATTTAAATAAAGTTTATCTTAATTTCCTTATTTTCTTAAATTAAGCTTTTCTAGAAAATTAAAATATTTAAATATAAAATATAAGCATTTTTATATTAACTTTACATATAAGATCCTTCTAATATCTCTTCTTTGAACCTTTTAATTCTTATATATTCTATTATGTAATATTAAAATAAAATAGCTAAATATAGTATAGAGCAGAGTTTAAGATTCAGTAATAATTTTAAATATAATAAATAAAATAATATAATAAATTAATTTCTAGTCCTATAAAAATAAAATATATTAATATAAATAAAACTATTAATTAAATACATTTAGTAAAGATATATTACAATTATTTTTTAAACTTATAAAGCTTAAAGATTCTATACTTATAGAAGTCTATTATTATACTCATCTTAATATTATATAGCTTTCTATCTAGTTTTCTCTAAATTAATTTATAAGAATAATTGTTTTAAAAGTTAGTATTATGGATTTCTAATTTTATTAAAGGAAAAAATTAATTTTTTATTTAAGAAAGAAAATTTAAATATATTAAAGTTTAGACTTATCTGCTATAAGATTAATTTTAAGATTTGATTAAATAAATAATTTACCTTACCAAATTAATAAGATAAAGGATTAAATTTTCAATGTAAGATAAATATTTGAATTGATTATACTATTATTTGAATGATTTAATTCTTAGATATAAAAATTAAATTTTATTACTAAAAGTATAATATAATAAACTATAATAACTGCTTTATGTAATATAATAAATTGATAGGTATATTTATTTTTTATTATTTATTCTTTTTATTTTTATAATTAACTTCCTCAAAATATCTACTATTGCTATTTTTTATAACCATATGCTTATTATTCTTCGTTTTCACTCTCCTATTTGCATTATTGTTTTGCTATAACTAATTTCTATTTCTTATTAGCTACTATTTTATAATATTATAACTATAAAATTATTATATTATTCATTTATTTTCCTAAATTTATCTAAATAGATTGCATAAATATTATAACCTTATGTATTAATGTTTTTATCCTTAATAAATTTTATTAATGATTTAGAGCAATTATTATACAAACAAGCTAAGAATCTTAATTACACTTAGCTAATATTTTAGATATAAATAATATATGATTATAAGCTAATTTAAATAGCTATTACTTTTATACGAAGCAAGTATTTCAATTAATTATAGACTTAATTTGAAATTATTTACCTATTAAAGAATTTTTAATTTATAGTTAATTTTAATTTTAAGTATTAGGTTTAGTTTTAAATCAAATCAAAGTTAATCTAATATTTTTATGGTTTAGTATAATATAAAAAATTTAAATTTGAGAAAGGGAAAAAGGCTAATCAATTTCACTTATTCATTTTTGATAAAAAGAAAATAAAAATTTATAGTGATAAAAGATTAAATTATTATATATAAAATGGAAACTTACTTGCAAAAAATCTTTTCTCAAAAGTAATTATCTTAATCAAGCTACGACTAAAAAAATACTTTAAGAACTCCAAATCATGCAACTAGAAAATTTTAAGCTTTAAGAACTGTACAAGAACTCGAAAGAAAAATTGAACAACTGATGATTAACACATAAGAATAAAAAATTGAAAATAAATAGCTAGGAATTATCAGGATAGAATAATCAGAAAAATAATTAATCAATTCGCAGAGTTAACTGAAAGCATATTACTGCAAAAAATGCAGATGAATAATCCGACGGATGTAAAGCAACAGCCTACAACAATTATATTCCCTATTGGAAAATAATGAGATGTTGATACTGCAAATGACCAGGACACAAAGTTAGAAGCTGCTTCCAATTCTAATAAAAATAAAAGAAAATAATAGAAATCTGATGGGAAAATATTTTCAGGATCTATCGCAATCCAAACGGTAAACTATACAGGAAAAAAATACTCCAGCTAAACAAAGAAGTTCCAAACATATAGTATGCAATTAACGAATTTAATAAGAAATGAATGGGAATCAATCTATCAGAAACTCTCAGAAAAAATAGATTAAAAAACCTTAGAACGTATGATAAACAAGATCCAAGCAAATATGAAGTCTCATTTATTTAACTTTAAACTTTTGATAAGAGATTAACCAAATAAAGGTGAAATCACGTAAATTAATTAATTAATTAATAATTTACGTAAATTAAGAAGTTAAGCTTTTAAATAGCTATAGATTTGCATAAGATATTAAATAGAGGCAATTTTCATAATCTTATTATTAAGATTTTAATCTTAAATACATACATTAAGTCTACTATTATAATTCTTATTTAAATTAAATCAGCTTTATCAATCTAAGACTTAAATACAATGCATCATTCTTAAATTAAAAAATTATAGGTAAGGAGTAATTATATACTACGTTTAATAAATAGTAATTTCCAAGATAAAAGCAATTTTTTAATTTAAGCATCAAATTAGATAGTGAAATAAAAAACTATTCAGGCAAAATAAAAAAAGGCAATATTAGATAATAAAAGGTAATTAAATTATAATGATTACTCTTATATCTATTTTCAAGATTATATAAGTTTATTTATTCCATTTAGTATTTTATTAAACCTATATGTAAGTTAAGAAAAGATAGAATTTTTTATTATCTTAAATTAATTATCAAAAAGAATAAATATTTATAAAATAAGCTTTCTATTGAATTAAATAGGATTATTAACATTTGAAATATAGTAGTTAAATAATAAAAAGGCTTTATCTATAAATCTATAATTATAATATAAGGCTACTCTTATAAAGCTATTATAATTTATTTTTAAATAGGTTGTCTTATTACATATGTTTATGCTTTAAATAGATATCACTGTTTATAATCTGTTAGTTGTATATTTCTATTAAAAGGAAGCATGTGTAAAGAATATGATTAAATGTAAAATATTAAGAGCATTTTATTATTTTATTTGCCTGATTTTAGCTATTTTTCACTTTTAGAAAATAACTTTTTTAGTTTGTACTATGCAATTGGTTAGAATGCTACGCTGATATAACAGAAAGCAAAAAGCTGAAATTAATATAATGAAATACTATAAAATTCAAATGATAAATCAAGGAAGTAAAAGATTTTAATTTATTTTCTTTTTTAAATATCTATTGAAAATTCAAGAATAAATGACTTACTTGAGTGATGTACATGCTAACTTAATTTTATAATTTTGTCCTTTATAAGTTAGTTTAATAACTGCAATGCAGTCAATAATTAAAACGAATTTCAAATAAAGGTTTAGAATGTTAAAAAAGGAACTTTATACTCTAAAGTTTTTTAAATTAAAATAAATAAATGATAAAAGTCTAAAGTTACTCAGTTATAAAGCATAGCTAAGGTTTTATCTTAAAAGTTGCATTAATAGTCTTAATATTGATATATGCACTTAATAAATAAAGTTTTAAGCATTTTGATATAATCTAAATAACTTATTTTAAGTAAAATTAATAGAAATATATCTTAATGATTATAACTATTTCTTTAACTTTATAGCTAAATATATATTTGAAGAATGTCTCTTAGTTTATTAGTATTAGTTTAAATAATCCTTTATTCTTTATTTACTTAAATTTATCATTACCAAATCTATTTTCTGTCTACAGTTACTAATGAAATTCTTCTTAGATAATCTTTTTAATATTCTTACAAGACTCTGAAAATTTTATTGTTTTGCTGAGTGAATAAAAGGGCATTTAGTAACATAAGATATTTCCTTCTTTAAATAAAAGCTAACTAGCACGAACATAATAACTCTTTTCTGTTTAAATTAGCTTACTTAGGCTTTATTTTTACCTTATAGTTTAAACATATTAAATAGATGCATTTATAATAAATTTATGCTTAAACTAAGATAATATAGCTTAAAAGGCTAGGATAACTATGCTTGCTTATAAATAAATAATTAAATAACTTTAAGCAGCTTTTATTTTAGGGATTGTAGTAATTAGATAACTAAGGTTAAATAAATGAAATAAGTATTTTTATTTAGATTCTGCAATATTTTAGAAAATTAATCAATTACTAATTTAAGCATCTTTAGGATCCTTATCAATCCTTTAAACTTTAAATTTAGTGTATAGTAGAATAAATAAAAAGGTTAGCTTTAACTAATAATTGCAGAGATATATCTAGTAAAATTATGTACTATCTACTTTTATTTTTCTTTGACTTCATATTAATCAATTTAAGCTTGCTTATTTGGTTTTATTAATCCAACTTAGTTAGTTAAAATTTTCAAATTTCTACTCATAACGATAATTTAAATAGAAGTTGGCTTTAGTGCTTGCTTTATATAGTTGTAGTACTTTTAATAGTTGGTTAATTATAAATGAGTTTATAAGCAGAACTAAGGATTTAATTAATAAATAAACGTTTTACACTAAGAAAATAAAATGACTTATCTTTTACTTCTTTTGTTGGTTCTATTCAAAGTTGCATTCTAAGAATGAGATTTATTTCCTTACAGTGGAACTCCACCTGCTCCTCGCTTCTGAAGTAGTGGCTAGTAATTTTTAGATTAATATTTGATAGTATCTCATGGTATGGGGAATACATAAATGCTAGATGATACTTGAAAGTTTACATTCAGGGATTAAAAATGAACTAGAATCACTTTAACTAATGAAGAAATGCCTTAAGCAAGGACTAGTCATTGCACATCTAAAATTGAAGAAAAAAACTAGTTTATCCTCTATGGAGGTTAAACTTAAAACGGATACTAAAATGATTTATGAATACTGGATTTAAATAATTATTATTGGACTAAAATTACTCTATCAGGAGAACTTCCTCCACCTTCAAAAAAAATGGGTTGCACAACCTATTGAGATCAGATAAATTAGACCTGGAAAATGGTTATGTATGGTGGAATGGGAAAAGAAGAGTATACAGATGAGTTCTGAGAACTGAGTTTTACCGACTGAAGATTTAAGAAAATCGAAGCATTCGGATAGAAGCCATTAAAAATGACTTAGCCTAATTTACTATATTTAAATGGCTCTTTGCTTCTCAAAAATGGACATTATGGTTTTAAAAACGATGACTAAGATATGTACTTGTTTAATTTCTCTTCTGGACTCTGAAGTAGAAAAATAGTAAAAGGTGAATATCCATAATCATCTTACTTGCATGGAGAATGGGTAGATTGATAAAAGAAAAGATGATACTTCTTCTAAGGCTGAAGCTTTTCTCTTCTTCATGACTCAGGCTAAACTTATTATGTTGACTTTAAAAATTTAGAAGGTTTAACTTGATATATATTAAATGTAACGAATCATGAAATAAGTGAGAGAGATTGTTCTATAGCTTCTTTTTACTAAAATTGCTTTTATATTTTTTCAGGTTGGAGTTAGTATGAAGTAAAGAATGACGTTATGAGATTAAATATGACTAAGGAGATTCTAGAATGGGAAAAATTATACTCAACGATAGAAGTTCCTGAGCCAAGAGCGTTCCATTCAGCTAATTTGATTTCAACTCAAATGATAGTATTTGGAGGCGAGCATAACTAGGTAAAAAATAACGAAATTTGGCTATTTGATTTAAAAAAGTGATAATGAAAGATGCCAAATTCTTAAGGAAATATTCCTTAGTAAAGGAGTAAGCATGTATCAGCAGCATATGGGAAATATCTGGTAATTTGAGGAGGTATCGGATATAGCAATTTAATTTTTAATGATATGTATTTGTATGATTCCTTTACAAAAATTTGATCTTAGTAAGAATATCTTTCAGGAAATCCTGTAGGCAAGTATGGCAGTTGTGGTGCAATATTTGGAAACTAGCTTTTAATTTACGGAGGAATGGGATAAAATGGTATTTCAAGCGAACTATATTCTTTTGATTTTGGGGCATATAAATGGACTTTATTGTCCTAAAACGATCCTTAAGGCCCCAAAGAAATATATTACTGTAAAGCTCATTCTTATAATAACCTCTTTTTTGTAATAGGTGGCGAAAAGTTATCTTTAGTTCCTACCAATGCAGTCTATGTGTATAACATAAATACATAATAATGAAGACTTGTGAATGAAGCAAAGGAATAAAAATACTAAACTACCAAGTAGGGAATTGTAGCATCATAAAATTAAGTAATTTTATATGGAGGAATATTTTGAGATTCTCTTAGAGATAACTTCATAGAGTTCAATTTAGAAACTGGAAAAAGTATTATTTATCAGCCTGACAAGAAACAGAGAGCATGGCCTGGGTATGTATTGGGATAAAGTATGATATATTATAAAAGATAAATCATAATGTTCGGTGGAATTGCCGTTGCATAGTCTTCTGCCTAACTTTCAAAATCTTAAAATAACATCTTTGTTTATACATTTGATTGTTCTATTGAATAATGTGGCTGAAAATGCAGCGATGGAACTTATCTGGACTAAGATAATAACTGTCTTGATTGTGCTAAGGGAACATACTGAACTTTAAATGGTACTTGCGTTCATTGTTCTGCTGGAACTTCAAATAATTTAGAAGCTGCTTAAGATAAAAAATATTGTCTTCCTTGCAATAACGAAACATATGGTCCCATTTCTGGGCTTTCTTAATGCTACTAATGTCCTTAAAACTAAGAATGCCAAATAGGATCAATCGAACCTTAGCTTGTATAGATAAAGAACTAGACTTACTTCAGTTAGCCTTAAAGTTATAAAATAAGTATCGAATAAATAAGCAAAAATAATTTCTTAGCAGAGATAGTAACTAGTGGCTTATTTGCAATCACTTTGATGTTTACATGCTTTTCTGAAAAGCTTTACAAAAAAATCCATGAAATAGATATTTATGACAGCAAACATAACTTTAAAGTGGATATCTTTAAGTTTAAAAAAACTAGAGTTGGTGGATTTTTTACGATAATTTGCCTTTACGTAGCAATCTTAATCATTTGGATAAATATTATTTAGTTTTGCTAAAATAATGTTATAGAGTTGAAGTCTCTTATCCCTCTTCTAATTTTACTAGAAAGCTATGGAGATATTAAAGCTGACTTTTACATAACTCTTACTTATTTATAGTATGGAGGAAGATGCGTCAAGTAGGAGTAATAAGATAGTATGAATTAGGGATGGACTTAATGTGACGAATCTGTGCAAATCACATCGGAGTAGCAAGAAATAGAAGATAGTGTGAGTTATAATTAAACAAATTCTAAGCAAATTTAATGCTTTAAAGACAATTAAGAATGCTCTATAAAGTTAACTTTGCTTGATTTTAGCATTACTTAAAACATAGTGCTATCAATTGATATACTAGAAGAAAATAGTTTTGCCAGTGGAATTTAATTTAATGTCACTTCATCTTCTTCTATTCCCTACCAGTTTAGCACTGTTATCATGAAGATTTCAGCTCCTTAAGGAAGAATTTTTAGAGGTCCTACTCCTACTTAAATGACAGTGATTGGAATTCCTTCTGTTTATAAATCAGATTATGGAGAAATTTAAGACTAGACTGGCTTTCATCTTATGAGCAAGGAGCAAATCGAAATAGGCTCAACATTCACAACCTAATAAATGCATATAACATAAGGAATAAGAAGCTAATTAAAAATAGAACTGTAGGAAAGTGGATTGAAAACAATAAGAACGCTAAAATTCACCTATTTTACCTTCTTCTAAGCTTTAATAAATTCTATTGTTGGAATAACAATAAGCATAGGAGTAATTATGCAAGCTTACGAAGTATTTTATTGATACTATAATCATAAAATAAGAAAGAAATTAAAATTCAGAGCAAAATTAAAAAAACTTAATAAAAGAATTAGATGAATAACTAATAGAAACCATTATTCCCATTAATCGCAGCCTAAACATTTCTCTAATCGTACCTCTTAAGCTACTATCATTCCAATAATTTCAAATGAAAAGAACCATGAGAATCAAGAAGTTACTCTGGGAACTCTGAGAGATTAGATATTTCTCAGCAATTTTAGTCAAATAAATTAGAGATATAGCTTTGACTTTTAACTATAAATGAAGGAAGATAATAAAAATTAAGATTAGCAAAGTATATAACCAATAAGTTCAGATGAATGTACTTAATAAAAATAAAATAAATAATAATCTTTTAATGAAGAATAGTCTAGCAAAGTTCAGGATTCTACTATACTAATAAAGAGTTTAGGTAGTGATTTCTAATCTTAAACTATAAACTAAACTAAACTAAACTAAAATTAAATTTAATCTCTCTACATTTATATATTATCTAATTAAATCTAAGTTATATACACTATTATATATAAGTCATTGAGATAACTATTATAGCTAACATATTTATTGAAAGCACTAAAGACTGACATACAAATAATTCCTTTAATATACTTGATACTTTTCTCTATAAACTAAAATTAAAATCTAACTGATTAAAAGTAAAAGATTTAATTAATTATAATATCCTTAAGGAATTAGTGCTTAGGAAATAAATTTATCAATTTTAAATTATTATTTCAAGGAAATTCTATCTAAAACACTTTAAGATTATAATTTTTTCAATTTAATATGCTATAAGTATAACTAGGTATATAGATACTTTTAGAATATCAATATTTTTAATAAAAGTTAACTATCATGCTGCTTAAACAATTCTAAATTATCTAACCATTTTTATAAAAGGTATTAAAATAATCTAAAACAACCATTTTAGATAACTATTAAGTCCTAAATTAATTAATAAGAACTCTCAAACTTAAGCCTAGGTTTTAAAAATTGCTATGCTTTATTTAAATTTTAGATATTTAGCTTATTTATTTTAATATATTGCTTGGTTATTTAATAATTGAACTTATAAGCATTATATCCTCTTAAAAATTTGAATGCTATAAGTCTGAGTTAATTTTTATAAACTTTGTTTTTCTTCAAACATTCACAATTATTTATATTGAGTCATGTCTTTTCTTTTTCTATAGTAATCGCTTTCATTCATATAATAAAACTTAACTTAAAATGTTAAAATAATGCATAGAGTTAAAAGAAATAGAATAGGCAGAAAGATATTGCCTATATTATAAATAATTGCAAATCTTTTATCTAAATTAATCTACTTTATTTCTTTTATTTTCCTTTTTTCTTGATTTAGTTCTAAGAAATAGACAGTTTATGTTTAAGTTAGAAATAATAGTGATAGTATGAAGTTTAGATACCTTATATATGATTATTAATTAATTATTCTTTAGATTTTTATTATTTTAATATTTTATTATCTCCTTTTAAATTTTGCTAAAGTCTTTATTATTAATTTATATAGCCAAGCGATTCCTAAACTATTTAATGATAGACTTAGTACTAAACCAAAGTGAGGCTTAATTATTATTTGATAGAAATACTATTTAGAAGATATAACATAAGCTTTAGTATTTTAGTTTTATACTTTAGATGCTCTCTAGCACTTAAGATCTAAATATTGATGTATTTTTCTTGTAGTTGGTCTATTTATAATAATATTAAATTAAATCTCTTAAACTAGTATATTAAATTAAGTTATATCTAATTCAATAAATTTATATGATTACTTGTAACTTCTTAAATTTTATTACTAAGGCAGAAAGGTAGAATTTAGTTAGAAGATATATTAAAAAAATTTAGCTAAAATGAGGATTGTAATGAAGAGTAATTTATCCTAAGAAATTGATATTTATAATAGAGTAAAGCTAAATAATTTATTAAAGAATGATATATTAAATTTAACAGAAATCACTTAAGCATTCTATAACTAGCTAACTAATAGATTTAATTTAAAATTTAATAGCAATGCATGGTTGCTTTAAATGAGTAAAGACTTATATTTCTTCATTTTTATTATTATTAAAAATATAAAGAATAAAAAAGAAGCTTTTTAACTAGATTCTAGAAATAAAGCAAAAGCGTTGATTTAAGATTATGAAAATATGGTTCTTTTCTTGCTATTAATGCAAGATAATTATAAAGATTATATGTAAAATATTATAAAGATCTAAAACCTTTCTTAATACATACATGTATTTAGTATTAATTATGAAGAAAAATAATTTCTCTTTGATACTAGTTTAGAGATAAAATCTGTTTATAATGTTTTATTTTTTCTTTGTAAAATAAAATTTAATCTAAAAAATCCGGCAACTCGGGATTGAACCGAGGACCCTGAGATTTCCACAAGTTCTACAGTCTCATGCTCTTCCAGCTGAGCTATTGCCGGGTTATCATTCATATTGCTTAACCTTTATAAAATTCTATTATATTCTATTATATTAAACGATAACAAATAAAATTATTATTTCATATGAAAATAATAGCAAATACACTTACTAAG
Organism: Loxodes magnus; assembly: GCA_946699065.1. Lineage (NCBI taxonomy): Eukaryota > Ciliophora > Karyorelictea > Loxodida > Loxodidae > Loxodes > Loxodes magnus. The sequence continues at coordinate 19,720 of CAMPDV010004651.1, forward strand.
CTTTAATAGATTTCATTTCGACAAAGATTATTTAGTGTTGAAATCTAAATTAGTAGACATGGTATTTTCTAATATAAATTAACTAAGCATTTTGACTAAAATAGATAAAAATATAAGATAAAAAACTAAAAAAGAGATAAAACTTAATAATTAAAATAAATCACTTTAATATATAAATAAACAATAATATATTATAATGGGTCTTCCATTTTTAGGCTAACTACTTTTAAATTTAAAGTTAGTTATAACTTCAAATCTGTTTGGATTTTGTCTATCATAAGTCTTGGTGATTTTTAGATTGTTATTTCTAATCTTTTCCGATAGTCGAATCTCAGTCACTTTTTATTGAATTAATTAACCGCCTATTAGATATAAGGAGGGAGCTTCCCTCTTTAGTTATAGTATTTTTTTCTATACAATTTACCTTCTTAGTTGCAATAGATCCTGAAAATATTTTTCTCATTAGTTTTTTTATTCTTATCTTTTATTTTTGTTAAAATTGGAAGCAGCTTCTTACTTTGAGCCCTGGTCGCTTGCAGTACCAGCATCTCATTATTTTCCGATATGGAAGCAAAGTTGAAATGGACTGTTGCTCAACATCCATCGGATCATTCACTTATATTTTTTATAGGAATATGCTTTCAGTTAACTCTGCGAATTGGTTGAATTTTTCTTCTAATTTTTCTATTCTGATATTTCCTGACTGCTTATTTTCAATTTTTTTCTCTTGTGAGTTAATCATCAGATATTCTATTTTTCTTTCAGTTCTTATACCGTTCTTAGGAGTTCAAAATTTTCTAATTGCATAACTTGAAGTTCTTAAAGTACTTTTTATTAATCATATTTTGATTAAGATTAATTCTTTTAAGAAGATTTATTGCAAGAAATTTCCATTATTTTTATATAAAATTTTAAATAAAAACAAAAGTTAATATAATAGTTTAGCAACTAGGCATTTATCTAGTAGTAGAAAATAATAATAAAGTTACTTTTCTATCTGTAAGTAGCATCATCTAACTAACTAAAATAAAAAATTGCTTAATTTAACTTTTAAAGGAAACAAAATACGCAAATAGTCTATAATAATAATAATAATGTAAACTAAATGTTAAGAGTTTTGGAGTTCTTCGGGATTCCAACCGATTTCGCTCCGCCTTTTTTTTAACGTGGATGTATACCACGGCCTTTTTTGAATGTGGGCGGCTACCACAATGAATTTTCCATGTTACCACTAAATAATTTCTATTTATAAATTCCTGAGTCGGTTATTCAAAGTTTGTTTAACATCCTTCATGTTTTTATTTCTTCTCTTTTTTTCAATTTTTATCATTTTTAACAATTTTTTAATAAGTGATATTTCGAACTACAACATCAACAATTTTTTGTCTATTTTTTTTATTCAACTAAGGCAAAACTAATTTTTCTATTTGTTCTATTCTTTTAATTAAACTTTTATCAACATTTTATTCTATATTTATTTCTTAATCCTTTGCTTAGGAAGGGAGGATTTCAATACTCATATTTACCCCTTGTTTGAAATTATTTTAAGACTGAGTATAGAGCTATTGTTCTGTCACAATATTGTTTTATATAAGCTATTTCCTAAGAATTAATAGTTCGTTATTTTGATCCTCAATGTTATTCATAAGCTCTCTAATTCTTTCTCCTTGATTATATGTTTCTTCTTCATATTTAGAAATTAGTTTTTTCATCTTTTCCATTTCAATTGAAAGCGAAGTGCTCTCATTAACTTGTCCAACCATTACTTTGCCTTCTGAAGAGGAGCTTGATAAGTGTTCCATTGATTTCTACTTCTTCTCTAGTTCTTTGTTAGCTCTTCTTCTTGCGTTCCTTGCCTAATTTTTAGATAGTCGAATATTCTATTCCGTTTCCATTTTTTTTTCTGTAAATAATTAAATGGAAGATGAAAGAGATATAATAGAAGAATGCGAAAAATATAACGAAGGAAGTGAAATATGCTTAATGAATCTAGAGGAAATTTAATTAAATTAATGAAAACTTTAACTATTTGATGTAATATGATAATTTTAAATTTTAAAAATTTATAAGAAAATTGGAGATAAAAAATAGAATATAAATAGACTAGGTAGTAAAGAACTGCAAAAATAATATATTAAAGTAAGGGAAAAAAAGATATTAGAAGGTTTAATCGTATGGAAGAAAGAAATAGGGAAATATTACAGGGTTGGAAAAGAACAATTTATATGAATATACAATAACTAAATGCAAAAAAATAGAAATAATAATAAAGTAGCAAAGCTAAAAAAATATAAAAGGCATATAATGATGGTATAATAAAGAGAAGAATATAAATATTTTAACTATGTAGAGATTTGAAGAAGAAAAATAGCAGGAGATTGAGGAAATAATGGAAGAATATTTATTATCAAAATGTATCTTAGAGGGAAATTTGAATTAAACTAACTTTTTATAGTACAGAGTGTCATTGAGGTGCTACGATCTATTAAATTAAAAAAAAATTTTAATTAAAAAATAAATACTATACATATAGAATAGTACTTTAAATCAATATTTATTTCTTATTTTTTTAATTTTCCGTTATTAATAAATAGAAAATTTTTTATTTATGAAATAATAAAAATAAATTTCATTAACTAATTAAATTAAAACTCTTTTATTTCATTTTTTCTGTCTCTTTATATAATTTTTAATATTATATTTCTTCTAGCTGATGAATCTCAATCTATTTTAATTATTTATTTAGTTATTTACAAAAAGAAAAATATATTTAAATACCATTAAGTAAAAAGTTAAAAATATCTACTCTTTCAAAATATTAAAAAACACTTAAAATTTAAATATTTCAAAACTAAAATTTTTTATCTTAAAATAAAGAAAATTTTTAAATTCTTTTCTATCTATTTTGTATTCTAACAAATCTTTGATTTGTGGGAATATCTTTTGTTTATTTAATTCTAAATTTTATAATTAAAAATAAAAAATTTTATTTTCTTTTTATTTTTTAAGATTATTAAAATTGAAAATGCTTCATTAGGAAAAATAAAGTCTAATACTTAAATTAATAAAAAATTCTCTCGTTTTATACTTAAAACCTGAGAGGTTCTGTCTATAAAATTAATAAAGATATGGTTCCTTTTATTTTACCAATTTCGTTGAATAGTTTCTTCTAATAGTTTTCTCCATAAAATAATAATATTGCTATCTTTAATCATATTTCTTCTTACTGTTTTTTAGAACTTTCTAATTCTATGTACTGCCTTAATAAATATTTTTTTAATTGCACTAGTAGTTTTTTTTGATCTCACGTTTTGATCTTGTTACATATTGTTTTATCTTCTTCAAAAAACAAGAACACGATGTTTATATTCGGGGAGTAATTTCCACCTCAGGTAATTTAGGTTTAAGTTCCAACGTAACAACAGGAAAATCGATTTCTGAGCATTCTGTTGGTTAGTTCTCCTTTCAAGTAATAATAGAAAAATTGCATGACTTAAAAGCCCATCGATTCTTGAGAGATTTATTCTACTTGTTCTCGTAACTAGGCCTTTTCATATCTTAGAACAACAGGAATTTGCAGAGCTCTTCGACTTCAAAAGAAATATCCCAATCTACTTCATAATCTGATTGGTAATATTCTTCATCATGAGCTCGAAATGATCTTTAGGTGAATTTCTTAGTTTTATTTATTTTTAATTGGGATTTCAGTTTATCCAGAGCTATGATCATGTTTCTCTAGTTTGTGGGGAGGAGTTTTTATGGATAGCACCAATCTCTTCGACTTTTTCTTCTGCTCATAATTCCTTTTGGAAATCCTGCCATCTTTTTATTAAAGCCTAATCCTTAAAATAATTTATTAATTAAAATGCTTTTAATTTAGTAATAAATTTATTGATTTAATTATAAAAGTAAACTAAAAATAGAATCTAAATTTAATTAATGCTTTACTCTAAAATTAAGTGAATTATATACCTTATTTAAATATAGGACTATCTTAAAACTGTAAGAACATTTATTTATCAATTATTACTAGAATGCTTTAATTTTATTAATTAACAAGAATATTATTTATTTTATTTATTATTAATATATATAAAATGGCACCTAAAAGCAACAGATATCTCTTAACATATAGCTTGAGAATTAGGAATAATAATCTAATTTAATTTAATAATCACTATAGTAAGAAAAAGATAATAATCTCAAGAATTCTTTGCATAAGCCGTTCAGTTAAGGATAACGGAATGCAATATAAATTAAAACAATATAGATTAAAAACTGAAAAATTAGAAGAGATACTAGAAAAATAGACAATGAGCTAAATCTTCAATTTTCATTTATAGAAGACTCAATAAATAACATATAATCGTAAATGGGATATAAACTAGATGAAATTGACAAATAATTCAGCTAAATCCCTCAAATGTTTCAATTCTAGTTTTCTTAATTCCAACATCAAATAAAAGAACTTTAGGAAAAATAGAAGGCATAATAAGAAATTTTATAAAGAATCAATGGACAACAGAGAAGCATTCCCATGGACAACGAAATAAGCGAATAATAATAAAGCATTAGAAGAAAAATGAGTTGCTGTATGTGCTAAAAACATCATAATTAAAAGGATGCTGGTGAAGAAACCAAATATATAAAAATAATAGAAGAAACATAATGAAAGAATTATTTTAAAGGTGTCTACTAGATTAGATATATATATAGAAAGAAATTTTATAATAATAAATTTAAAATAATTTTTTAGATGAAGAAGGATTTATTGTAAAGTCTAACTTATAAGCAATGATGACGAACTTATGAATTCTTAAGGCGACCTCTTATTCAAGAGAATACATTTTCAAGCGTACTGGATGCAAAGGCCAACTTTTGAAACTATAAATTTCTTTACATTTTTCCTATTAAATTTTATATATTTTAATTAAAAAAAATAATAATTTTTCAATCATTATTTAAATGTATCAATTTTATGATATTTATTTTTCGCTATTAGCTTTATCTTTAAGTTTCTGCTAATTATATCTCAAATTTTTATTTAATATTTAAGATTTTAAAGATTAAAAATCAAAGATTTTCATTAGATTAGTCTTTGTTAAATTTTAATGTTTATCATATCCAATTTCATTGAAATCTTAGAAAGTAAAAATGTATATTTTAAATTTTGATGTCTTTTAGTTAAGACTTTTAGTTTCTATATATTTTAAGTGTCGGAGTCTATGAGTCAGTTTAAAATTTAGAGAATGATATTTGAGTAATGCAAGAGCAAGACGAGAAAAACTGAGTAAAATTAGATTCCAGACTTAAATTAATAGAAGAAAACTTGTAGAAGCCTTCTTAAGGAATTCCAATGGAAATATAGAAACAAGAAAAGATATTTCCTAGAGCAAGGAAAATATGTTACATTTGCAACAGAACTTGACATCTATGGCGAAAATGTCCCCAATAGAAAAGAATAAGAATGAATATTTAGAGTAATATTAACTATTAGCAACTGAAATGGCGAGCGACGGAATTCTTTCCATCGGGAAATGGGAAAATCTGGAAGAAAAAAAAAATTCTTAACTCAGACTATTAAAAAGAGAGAAATCAAGGAAAAAGAGCACAAGGAACGAACATGCAGGAAAGGAGATTTTATATATTTAAAATTTAAATTAAGCCGGAAGGTGAACAGTTATTTTAATGATTTAATGATTTAATATATTTTAAGTCATTTATATTAAAAGAAATTTAAATAAATAATAAATAATAAATAAATGAGATTAAGGAGCGCATAGTTTCTTAATGAATTGCAAATTTTTAATAAAGATTTTTAAAATTATAAAATTCTTTGCTGAAGTCTTCCACAGTGTTAGCAATTTTTTGCGGGCCTTGTCTTCTATAGGACCGCGATCGGAATGCTCTCTAAGAGATCTTAATATCTGGTATCTTTCATCATTAATTTTACTTGATGCCTCTTCATTCTTATCTTCTATTGGTTCCTACCAAGATTCTTTTTTGATTCTTTGCCTATGGGTGCTTACTGGTACCAGATGTTAGGTCAATCTCAGTCGGAGGATTGCTCCTCCCTATTTATATTATTAATTATTTTTCTGATTCTGACATAATTCTAAAAATTTTATTGCTATAAATAAATAAATTGAATTATGGAGCGTGTAGCACTCTCGTTGGCGCGCAGCTCTTTAAATTAATTTTATTTAATGTCGAAAAATAAAATTTAATGGGTCGATCTATCCTTGTTTTCTCTTCCTGCAGTGCGTCTCTGTAATTTTTCCTTCCAAAGCATAGGATGCAATATTCAATTACGGGTATATCTTTCTCCAACCTATTATGAAGAAGGTTTTCTACTGGCATTCAGAGTTCTCCAGCTTGTCGAATCTTCCATCTCTTGTTATTGGTTTCTCTTTATTTGATTTATCCTCCATCCGCGCTCATTTTTTAGTTGCGTTGCTGGACTTCCAAGTAGCATCCAAAGGAAAGGGCTTTCCACCCTATTTAAAATATATTATATAATAATTAAATAGATGGTGAGAGCTTAGGTTTATCTTCTGATCCAGTCTTCTAGTTTTATAGAAAAGGACGAATTCCTATCCTTTAGCTGAATGTCTCTGGTTAAAATCAATCTCAGAAAGTAAACAAAATCTTTCTGGTTATCCACTCTTGTTAGCGGCTTGAAGCTTGTCTGCACATAGTTATGGAACTCTCTGGCCGAAGCTTATTGAATTAAGCAACAGGACATCTGCATAATGTGCCTTAAGAGAGCGTACTGAATTGTTTAGTTGGAGGAGTTTTAATTTCCTTGAAAGAGAAACCTTTTAAGTTTATAATTAATTAAATTTTATTGCTTTTAAAAAGTTTTATTTATTTTCATTAATGAAAGATTATACTTCTTATATGAAAGGAATATTCCTTGTTATTCTCCTTATTATATTTTCTGACTTTATTAATTTTGTAATTATTATAAAATTAATTATATATCTGATCTTCTTTGATGATCAATGAAGCATTTTTAATTATATTAACACCTTTTTTATTTTTTCGCAAATAAATAGTTTTCTTCCTTGATTTAATTGGTAAAAATTGAATCAGCGTCCATAAAAAATTTAGAAATTTTCTTGCTAAAAAGTTTAATTTACAACATAACCAATATTTTATTCATCTTCTTTATGCAACTGCTAATTTCATGTAACTGCTTCTAAAAGCAAAAATTATTTTTATTTCTTGACTGCTTTATTCTCCGTGCTCTATGATCATCCCTTAACAAACTTCCAAAATAAAATTGATGATATTAAAATTTAGATTATCATCAATGAAATTTATTTGGTCTTTACATATCTATGTAATATTTATGTCTAGTAACTGTATAAATTCATACTTTATATATCTTGAGCTACAACTTTCACTTTTTAATTTTCGGAAGTTGGTGAAATAGTAAATTTGCAGAAAAAAAAGCAAGGAAAATTGCATTAATTCTAGTATAAAACCAACTTTTACTCTTTACACATTACATAACCTGAAATAAATGCTTACTACTACCTAATTCTAAGATATTAAATTAGTAATATATTACACTCTATTATTTCATAAAAATTTGGAATTATAATTAAATATTTTTAAAGAGATATATTTAGATTACCAAGGCTATTATAATTGCCTAAAGATATTAAATCTAAGATAATTAGAAAGGATAATTTCCAAATATCTAATATTAGCTTTAAAGTAACCAATGTAAATAAACTTATTTCTATGAAATTATTTCTATTATATTTTAAAATATCAACTATTTGTAGTTATGACTCTTGGTATTTAATATTAATTATGATTTAATTTGTTTATCTTTTTTAAATTTTAAGTATGTATCTACTAAAGAATAGTTAGTTATAAATAGTTGAATCTTCTTAAATATACTTATCTAGTAATAAATAAATATAATTAATCTTGTTTTTTGAGATTTTTACGTTATGAAATAACCTAGTGATTTTATCTGGATCTTTCGAAATGTAAAGTTATAGTTGATTGGAGCGTTTATGCTTTAATATTTTCTGAAATAGTTGTTTTATTGATAATTTTTAAATGACTATATAAAAACTATTATAACTTTATCTTTACTTTACTTCTTTTATAAATATATAAATCTTTATATTTTCTAAATTCTTTTTATTCTAACGTTTATATCTTAACCTTTTTGTAGAAATCCTCACTGTATAATTTGAGGATATTATTTTTTATGCTGCTATTTCTAACAAAATTATATCTTCTTGCTTATTAAGATTTAATTCTTCGTAATTTAAATCTATCATATATATCAAATTTTCCTTTTATTATATGCTTTAATTGTTAATTAATAAATCTAAGATTTTACTTTTTTCCTTAGCTTTAATGACTAAAACTAAGTTTAACTAATATAAGTCTAATATTTTAGAAACTAAATACTTTATTCCTTTATAGCTATAAATGATTTAAACTATTGTTAATCTTTTATAATCTAATGCTTTATTAGATTTAGATAAAATAAATAGTTTTCATTAAGAGCTGTAAGGAGCTTAATATCATTTTAAGCTTATTAATCATAAAGAATGTATTTTAGTCTATCATAATAAAGCATCACTTTAAAACTATTTTATTCCTTAAAGTATAATAGTTTGATACTAAATAGTTTATGCTTTAGGGATAAATAGGAGTATCAATAAATCTTTATGTCTCCTAAATTTTTCAGTGGTTACAAGAAGAAAATTTCTATAATTTTTTATATTTGAAAGCTAGGAATTTTAATCACATTCTATTTAAGATAAACTGATTCAAAAAAGTAAGTTATAGATGAACTTGATAACGAAAGAAGGAATATAAAAGCTGATTTTTAAATCTTAGATTAAAAAAAATATTAAATCCTAGTCTTTGAACTTCATTTATTATGCTTAAAGGAATTAGAGGTATAGAAATTGTTTATTTAGAGCTATTATTTATATTTTAACCTCAAAAAGATATAATTGAATAATGATAAAAGTAAAAGCAATATTCAGAGTGAAGAGAAAAGCTATCTGAAATAATTATGATGAAATTTCTTGAAAAATAAGCAAATAATTAGAAGGAAAATATTAAAATAGTTTTTATAAAAAATAAAAAAGTTTAGTTTCGCTTAGC
>CAMPDV010004652.1:0-34492 GCA_946699065.1 Loxodes magnus
GGACAAAGCTAGAAGAACATTTACGGCTACGCAGTAAGAATGCTAGAGTACACAAAAATATTCGTATAAAGGAATGCCTCTACTAACGGTCCATGTGCTGATATTTTTAACAAGTTATGTTAATTTATTATTTACACATCTTGAATGAAAATAAGATACAGCATTTTTAAAATTGGTGCTAGCATATTAAAGTCTACTAATTAGTCTCTTTAATTCTAAGCATAATTAAGTAGTCAAATATAGCTTAAATTAATAAATTGAAGTTTCAAGTCTATTTTAAATAAGAAGATAGTAGGTCTACAAATTAATTATTAAGATACACAGTTTAAGTAATTAAGTACTTACTCTGATAATCTATATTTAATTTAAGTTCTCTATAATATTTAATATTAAGATGCTAAGGATAGGTTTAAATAGACCATATCGTTTAACTATAGAATCAATTAAAATTAGTATAAATCTAAATGCTTGAATAATCCAAGTCTCTTCTAGTGATGCTGCTTAAGAGAGTAGCTTTTAGAATTACTTTCTCAGTCATATGCCTTAGTAGGGTTAAAGGACGGCTTTTAGATGTTTTCCCTTCTGATTAATGATTCCAATTTTTTTAATTTCCAAGACCTTTCAGCATAGCTTTGTACTTTTTTAAATTCTAATGCTCTAATATAAACTAGAGAATGTCTTCATTTTCTACTTGGAGTATTATCAAGGTTTAAGACCAGTCAAAAGTGGTTTTCCGTGCTTACGCTTCACAGAAAATTTACAACTATTCTTAGCTTTATATTTTTCTACTGCTGAAAATTAACTTGTTTTCCGTCTTCTTTAGAACTTGACTGAATAATAATTATCACTTCTAACATTGGATTTTAATACAACAGTCTTCAATCCCTATATTATAATTGCATTCCTCCTCTTAATTAACAGCTGACTGATCTCTCAAAGCTTTCCTTCATTTAGATTGCCTTTTCAATACCAATACTCTTTTCTTTACCTAGAAATGCTTTAGCTTTTTAGCCGAAAATTGAGTCTCTTACTCTTTAATGTATTTTAAAACTAAATTTTCTTTCTAAGTCCCAACCCTTCAATCTAAGGAATATTTGAAAGCAAAAGAGAGTTGTAAAACTGGTTTTAACTTACTTAATAAATTGTTAATCTTCTGTGCTCTTAATAGCAACCTAAAATATATATTTAAATCCTTATACTTATATATTAGCCTTTTTATTTCAGTTTGTATATCTAAATTTACTAATAAAGCATTTATTTACTGTTATAATTAAGAAAGAGTTAAGATGCTAGATTAAGACTTATTATTTTTATTATGTATCAAGTAGAGCTTTTATATCAATATTTCTTGTTGTGTATTATCAGATCTCTTTTCTAACCTAAGTGTGTTCCACAAGAGAGGGAGTTAATTAGCTTGCCCTGGTTGGAAGTCCTTGCCAAAAGGTTTGAATACTCCAACCAGGCTTTTCCAGGTGGATTTTTCACGAGTATTTCAACTTAATCTAAAGAACTATTTCTCAACGTATTTAACCTGATGCTAAACAAGAAAATTGCTATTAAAAAAGAAATAAGACAACAAAACTAGCTTCTAAGACTATATTTATGAATCCAAATAAAAAGGAAAGATAATTAAAGCTCTCTAGAAATACTTTAGAAAAGAGCAGAAACTAGAACTTCTAATTAAAACTACGTTCAGCGTGAGATCTATGAACTAGCTCTCAAAATAAGTCTAAGAATTAATAAAGCTGAAAATCTGAAAAGTCTGAAATAGAAGTTGAGTTATGACTACGAAATACTTGAGAGCTCTGATCTAGTTCTCAAACGAAGTCTAAGTATCAAAAAGCTGAAGAAATAAAAAGACTGAAATAAGAACTTATAGTTAAGACTTAGTTATAATCGAGTGCTCTGATCTAGTTTTCAAAATAAGTCTGAGTTGAGTTAAAACTGAAGAATTTAAAAAACTGAAAGATGAACTTATAGTTAAGACTCCGTTCATCTTAAGAGCTCTAATCTAGTTCTCAAAATAGGTTTAAAATCTAAAAAAGTTTGAAAATCTGAAAAGTTTGAAAGTAGAAGTTTATATAAGATTCCATTCTACTTAATAGCATGCTCAAATAATTAAAATAATCTAAGTATTCAAAGCTGAAGAAGTTAAAAGACTGAAATTACAAATTTGAGTTTAGTATCTACTCATCTTAAGAACTCTGATCTAGTTCTCTAAATAAGTCTCAGTATCGAAAAACTGATGAAGTTAAAATACCGATATAACAACTTTGAGCGAAGACTCGGATTCTCTTTAGAACCTTTCACAGTATTAAAATAAGTATGATTAACATATTGCTGACTAACTATTAAAACTGCAGAATTTAAGTAAAGACTCAGATATACTTTAGAGCTCTTATCGAGTTCCTAAAATTAGTCTGAATATCGAAAAGATGATGAAGTTAAACTACAGAAATAGAAAATCTGAGGGAAGACTCCGATATTTTTTGAGTTCTGAAATAGTTTATAAAGCAATTCAGTGTTGCGTTAAAGCTGAAAATCTTAAAAAACTGAAATAAGATTTTGTGAATAGAAACAGAAATACTTAATAGCTCTGATCTAATTATAAAAAGATTATGATAGAGGTAAAACTTAAGAAATTAAAAACTAAAAAACGGACTTTAAGCGAAGAATCCGACATATTTTAGAAATCTGAACTAGTTTCAAAAATTAAAAGTATCGAAAAAGCTAATTAAGTTAAAGTACTGAAATAAATCTTTGAGTTAAGACTCAGATAATCGTGCGTTCGACACTAGTTCTAAAAAAAATTGACAAACATATTGCAGATAAACTTAAAAAACTGTTAACAGACTTTAAGTAAAGAATCCGTCATACATAGGAGTTATGATCTTTTATTCAAATTTAATCTGAATATCGAAAGTGCTTAAATACTAAAAGACTGTAAGAAAAAATATAAGATTCGAATCCGTTTCCATTGAGAACTCTGATAAAAATAATAATTAATCTGAATATCGAAAATGATGAAAAAATAAAAGATTAAAGAAGAATTTTAAGTTTGGAATCCGTTAATCCTTATGAACTCTGATACTGCTCTCAAAAAAGTCTGGGTAGAGATTAAGCTATAGAACTGTAAGACTGTAAGAAAATCTTTAAGTTTGGAGGCCATTATCCTTGAAAGCTCTTATCCAGTTCTCCAAAAAGAGACAAGTAAGATGTAAAGCTTAATAACTAAAAGACTTTAAGAAGAACTTTAAGATTGCAATCCGTTATCATTGCGTGCTCGGATCTATTTCTATAGTTATATCTGAATATCGAAAGCGCGGAAAATACAAATTGACTGTAAGATGAACTTTAAGTTAGGAATCCGCTTTCCTTTAGATTTGTTCAAATCCTGCCATTAACTGAGAATCGAGATTACTTAAATTTTAAGAATCTGTAAGAGAAACTTAAAGTTTAAAATCAGTTAATCGTTAAATGCTCTGATCAAGTTATCCGAAAAAGTTTGCTGATCTCTAGCTTAAGAACTATAAGTCTGTAAGAAAAACTTTAAACTTGGAATTCGTAAATCCTTAAAAGCTCTAATCAAGTTCTCCAAATTTGAACTGAGAATCGAAGGTGCTAAATCTTAAAGACCGTAAGAGAAACTTTAAGTTATGAATCTGTTAATAGTTAAAAGCTCTTTTAAATTTCACCAAAAAAGTTTGCTGATAAAAAGCTTAACTACTAAAAAATTGTAAGAAGAACTTTAAGTGGCAATCCGTTATCATTGCGTGCTCGGATCTATTTCTATAGTTATATCTGAATATCGAAAGCGCGGAAAATACAAATTGACTGTAAGATGAACTTAAAGTTTGAAATCCGTTATCCTTTAGATTTGTTTAAATCATGCAATTGAACTGAGAATCGAGAGTGCTTAAATATTATAAATCTGTAAGAGAAACTTTAAGTTTAAAATCAGTTAATCGTTAAATGATCTGATCAATTTATCCGAAAAAAGTCTGGGAAGAGATTAAGCTATAGAACTGTAAGACTTTAATAAGAACTTTAAGATTGCAATCCGTTATCCTTGCGAGCTCGGATCTTTTCCTTATATTTAATCTCAATATGCAAAGTGCTGAAATAATAAAAATCTATAAGATGAACTTTAAGTTAGGAATACGTTAATACTTGAAAGCTCTGATCCAGTTCTCCAAATTCGAACTGAGAATCGAAAACGCTAAGTACTAAAAGACTGTAAGAAGAACTTTAAGCTTGGATCCATTATCCGCGAGACGTCAGATCAAGTTCTCCAAATTTACTCTGAGAAGCGAAAGTGCTCAAATAAAAAATGACTGTAAGATTACTTTGAGTTAGGAATACGTTATCCATGAGTACCCTGATCCAGTTTTTCCAATTTTGAATTGAGAATCGAAAGTGCTGAAATAATAAAAGACCGTAAGAGAAACTTTAAGTTTGCATTCCGTTAATCGTATATAGCTCTAATCAAGTTTTAAAAAAAGAGACAGGTAAGTTATAAAGCTTTGGAACTATAATATTGTAAGAAGAACTTTAAGTTTGCAATCCGTTTTCTTTCGTGTTCGGATCTCTTTCTATAGTTATATCTGAATATCGAAAGTGCTGAAACGGTAAAAGACTGTAAGATGAACTTAAAGTTTGGAATCCGTTTTCTTTAAGAGCTCTAATCTAAATCGCAAAAAAAGTCTGTGTAGAGTTAAAGCTTATGAACTTTAAGACTTTAAGAAAAACTTCATGTATGGAATCCGTATCTTTTAGAACTCGATTGTTTTCTAAAGCATAATCTGATTATCGAAAGTGCTGAAATCTAAAAAGCTGTAAGATGAACTTTAAGTTATGAATCCGTTATCCTTGAGAGCTCTGATCAAGTTTTCAAAAAATATCTGGATAGATGATAAGCTTAAGAACTTCAATACGTTATGAAGAATTTAAGTTTAGAATCCATTTTCTAGATTGCTCTGCTCTTTTTCTCAAAATACGTTTGAGTTGCGAATAAGCGTAAGTACTTAAAGAACGAAAGTACAAATTATTTTATAGACTCCGTATCACTTGAGATCTTTGGTTTAGTTCTAAAAATTTTTGTCGGGATAAAGTTGAAAAACCTAAAATTTTAAAGAAGAGCTTTTACTAAAACTCCATTCTGTTTGAGAGTTTATATCCAGTTCTTAAATTATTAGTAATAAATTTTAAAAGCGGAAGATTTTAAGGTTGAACATTTAGTTAAAGAAATTTCTGCTTGATAGCTTTGATCTAGTTCTCGAAAGGAGTCTCATTAGGGATAAAGCTGAAGTTCCTAGAAGATTGTGAGTAGGACTTTAAATAAAAACTCCATTCTGCCCTTTCTAAGAATTTTCACACACTTATTCTTTTTACCATATTCTTACTTAAGATTTCTGAGAAATGCAAAATAATTTCATTTGTTTGCATTTCTTCTTGAAAGAGTCTTTGGTTGTAGTTCTTTTCTTCTAAAAATTTTTTTAATTTATAAATTTTTATCTTTTAGCAGTTCCGAGCTTCGTATTCTCGTCTATTTTTTCCTCATTCTTTTCTTCCTATATTCTAAAGATTTTCAAAGAGCTTTTGTCTTAGTAAATGTTCTAACTTAGCTACTTTTTTTGATATTAAGATTAGTTAAAGATTGTGTCCCTTTTTTAGTGTATTCCTCCTAGTAGTTTTTAAGATTTTAGGATAGAGATGTTTTTGTTATTTATAGAATAAAAAATGTGATTAAGTTGTAAAGCTGGTTGGTTTTTTAAATTTAGCAAAATGTATTGGTGCGGATTGTAGATAGGTACTTGATATAAGAGGTGAATATTGTAGTATGTATGTAATGATAGATATTTGAATTTATAATGGTTAATTATAATTTTTGATGGTAACTGTTATAAATTACCTTTATAAGCTTTTTTAATCTAAATAATAATAAAAATGTAAGCGTTACCAAAATGCTTAATCTGCTAAGAAGATTACAACTTAACTAATGCTCTTCCAACTGTCTTACCTTGTGGACATATTTACTGTGGTTTGTGTTTGAATACTCAGTTCTGATTATAAGGCATAATGTAATGTCCTATTTGTTAAAAAGGATTCCATTTTAGATTTGAAGACTTACCTTAAGAAAGTGATTTAATAAGAATGATATTTTAAAACTAATAATACATATAAAAGATTTAAGATGCTAGATAGAAATTAAAAGAGATAAGGAAGTAAATTATGCAAAAATCTAAAACCATTACAACCAAATTATCTAACATTACTAATACTCTCATTATACCATATACTAATATCATCCAATACACTACCATTAACTACAACTAATAACACTAAAATATTATACAATCATCCTAATTCCCTATTTACTCATTTCTAAAACCAACTCAAATCCAAACTATAACAGTCTAACTATATTCCACTATATAACCACCTTTAGTACTAAACCCTAAATTAACTTCAAATTATATCACACAAATAAGAAACTAACTATAATACAATACAAAGTAACAACAGTTAAACACTAAACAGGCTAATTAACATAAACTAACCTAGTAGCAACATTTTATTCAATCTAACTATATTCACCTTTTTAATTACTAGATTTAAAAATTAAGTTTATTTAACAATTAAACTGAGAAATTACGATAAATCTAAGTTTAAATTATAATTCCAGACTATAGTTAAAGTATAGAATATTAAAATAAGTTATATTTAATTGGAGGAAAAAACTAAAATTAAAAGAAAGGAATAAAAGAAACTTGATAGTTCGATTTCGAAGGTAATAATACAAAACTTAGTGATCTAAATGAGGGAAGATATGAATTTGGATTAGCAGCAGCTTAAAATTATCTTTATGTGATTGGAGGAGTTACTAGTATAAATCAAGCTTTAAAATCAGTAGAAAAGTTAAATATAGGAAACTAAAGTAAATGATAAAGATGCTCTTAATTTTCATTTTAAATAATTTGGTAAACTTTAGTAGTAGATAAAGATGAATAAAACATTTATTCAATTGGAGGTGGAAATTAGAAAGTATAAACTTTAAAAGATATATGAAAGTATAACATATAGAATGATAGATGGAGTAAGTAAAATTTGAATCTTCCTGAAGCTGTTGCTTATCCTATAGTTTCTTTAGAACCTTTTGTCATATTTGGAGGTTTAAAAAATCCATTTATGAAAGAATATTCAAGAAGAATATATAAAAGAAACAAATAATAATGGCAATAAAGTTAAATTTTTAAAGATATATTTGCTTTAACAGAGATGAAAATAAGAGGTGTCTATGGATATGTTTTTGCTATAGAATAGAAAAGAGCTTCAATAATGAGGATTGATTTAGAAAAGTTGAGTTATAGAAGTGTTAAAGGGGATAACTGAGATAATAATAATATTGATATGATTAATATTATTGATAATAAATATAGTTTTATATGTAAGTAGTTTAAATATCTATAGTAAATATGTTACTACTTATTAATATGGTTAATCTATACTTATTAATGTTGTATTTTTATAAGTTTTTTTGTATGTTTAAGTGTATATATGATGTTGATATGGTAATGTAGTTATAGCTATATAGTTGACAATAAAGATTATTTTCCTTACTAGCTCTTTTTAAAGCTGAAATAAATAAAGAATCAAATTTTATCTAAACATCTTTAAAAATCTATTATTCAAATATTATCATTATTCAGATACTAACATACAGCTTATAACATACCAAAACATATTCAACAATGTCAAAAAACTATCTTTAATATATCCTTATATTTAAATTATACAAGTACAGATTACTATTTATCTAATCAAAACTATAATCAAATTATCATTAACCTATATCTAAATACAAGTCATTATTACTATCATACACTCTAAAATACATACTACCAACTACTAAACTTTCCTATACACATATATCAAATCAGGCCATTATAACCCCTATACTTTTGATAAAAGTTCAATCATAATAAATAAATAATAAATAAGAACGTACACTTGTGTGATAAGCCTTACTTATTTGAGGGTTCTCTCGATCGGTACCAGAATCTAACTAGGGTGCTGAACTCCAAGTCTCAGAGTAATCCTGCCTCTATGTCGTTAATCTGGTTAGGAATTAGAAAAACCTGAAGACATGACTGAGACAAATTATATCTTTAAGTAGAAAATTAAATTCGATTGTGAAATTTGGCACAAGAATTGGATTCTATTCTATTCCCTTTTAACTTTAGCCTTCGGAAAGAAATACAATAATTTTGAGAGTAAAGGTAATACATTTTTATTTAAAAAACTGAGAAAAAAGTGACCAAAGAGATCAGACGAAGCAAGAAATATTTCTAGACTATTTTAACAACAAAATTTGGTTTTTTTTATTAATCGTGACGAGCCTAATAAAGGTAGAATCACGTTAATTTATTTATCTTTAGAAACTTTCTCATCAGATTATTAAATCCTAGCCTCCTTATACTTAGCAGATAAATCTTCCCTTTTAAATTTAGTCTTCTAGGTAGCATTCAAATTAATACTTACTTCTGTGATGTTAGATTTTAGCTTAGAAAAAGATGCAAGAGAGTATAATTTACATAATTAAAATTTTAAGTTGTCTAAAAGTAGTGTAATATATACTTAGTAGCACATGAAGGTTAATTGAACTGGCTAAATATTATGAATAATCCTTGAATTAAATTAAAAGTTCTGAAGAGCCCTACTAGAGAGTAAAGATCTCCTAATGGCAGTGTATCAGGAAAAATATTGAGACCTTTGGCATTGCGAAAAGGCTCTGATGTAGTAAAATGTATTACTGATATTGATATTTTTGTAAGAAGAGGAGTGGTCACTGGAGATAATCCTTTTGAATTCATAAATTATGGAGTAAAAGCGTTATAGATTTGTCCTTCTGTTTAAAATTAGACTTTTCAACAGTGCTCTATGATCTTAAAACAAGTCTGAAACAGCTGATTTATCAACTTATTAAAAACATAAAAAAACTCGAATAGGAATTAAACTCCCAGGAGAAAGAGATACTTGTATTAAGTCAGGATTTGATAAGATGATGATGAAATCCATATGGTAGACCGAAGAGCTAAAGTCGGAGTTTATGAGCAAATGACAAGTTTAGAGAATAATATTTGAATAATGCAAGAGTAAGACAGAAAAACTGAGCAAAATTAGATTCTAGACTTAAATTAATAGAAGAAAACCTGTAGAAGCCTTCATAAGGAACTCCAATCGAAATAAAGAAATGGGGAAGGCCATTTCTAGAGCAAGAAAAAAGACGCTACATTTGCAACAGCACTTGACATTTATGACGGAAATGTCCTCAATAGAAAGAAATAAGAATGAATATCTGGAAAAATGTTAACTAATAACAACTGAAGTAGCAAGCGAAGGAATTCTTCTCATCGGGAAATGGGAAAATCTGGAAAAAAATCTCAACTCAGATTATATAAAAGAGATCAGCAATTTTATCTCATATCTAGCTTAATAAACGAGTCTGAAAACAAACTCAATTGAGGATTAAAATCTAACTTTTTGCTTCAAAGTGAGAGAACTTCAATACCTTGAAGAAACTTAGTATTATATAAGAAATATAACAACTCTTTTAGGAGAGTTCTGTAATGCTAATAGATAAGGAATATCGTTAGAGATAAGATACATATGTCTTGAGTTAAAAGCTCTTAATTGTTAATACTGTAAGGATTGGATGATATTTTAAAGGCTACAATAAATGTATGATTAAAAGTAGAAAAATGTATTAGGAGAATTAAGAGTAGAAGGTTACTAATGGGGTATTGAATAAATATTAGTTACAACATTTAATACCATATAGAATGATAGGTCTAAAGCATATTTTAGTTAATCTTATAAAGCTATTATAGTTATTATAAGTGAAATAACAATAATAACCAATTTTCATTACTTCCTATTCCAATAATTCAATAATATCTAAAATTAAACTAAACTATCTACACTTAAACCAAACTAATACCTCCTTTTAACTATATCAAACCTACACTAATACTGAGTAATTAACTGAAGAATTCTAACAAAATTCAAATTACTTCCAATATTACTACCAATATAGTCACCCAAATTTCTAACCAAAAGTAAACCATGTCATCAAAAATATCCCTTAAAATACTGTTTTTTAACTTTTAGATTTTTGCTCTTTATTAGCCATTGCTTTATTTGCATATTAACTCCAAAAATATTAAAATGCATTTCTTTTTAAATAAGATCTTCTATATCAAGATAAGAACTAAAGAAAAGGTAGATTCTAAATTGCCAAGTAAATTAAAAAAATAGAAGATGGTAAGTTACCTAAAACCTACAGTTATAATAAAGATTTTAGAAAGAACTATTGAACCTAAAAATAAGAAGAATGTCTATTTTATTTAGAGTTTGCCAAGTTTTAAAGATATAAAAGAACGAAACTGAGTTTATTCTATATACTATCAAAGTAAGTAGATTCAGAAGAACGGGATTAAATTTTTCTCATGGAAGATTAAATGATGCTAAACCTTAACAAAATACGCAACATATTGGGCCATTTTCTCATATTTCTAGGTGTGATTATTTGGTTAAAGCTCTTAAATTTAAGAATTTTCTAATTCGATACACTAAGAAGAGTTAGCTATGCTATTGCAATCAAGTTATATCTTGCCTCTATTATTTGCTTATAATTATCATAAAAGCCTTATAGCAGCTTTTAATTTTATCAGGAGTTTATTATTTGTTCAAATGTACAGGGATTTTCACTAAACAGAAGCAAATTAAGCTGGCGTTTTTATTAATCAGTCTATATAGTTTATAAGCGTAAGTTTTTATAATCCTGCTAAGCTTAATTTCATAGTTAAATACTTAACATTTAGAGTTTCATCCAAAACTTTGTTATCTCAGGCTAAAAAATAAATTTTTTTCTTACTATTACTTAAAATTCGGTCCTAACAGAATTGCTGCTAAAGAGATCAACGATTTTATTATTTCTTTACCCAATATAAAAGAGGAAGAATTTTGCTTTGCATATAAAAAAGTGAGAGATTTACGACAGAAGTTAATAGTCCAATTGAAGAAGTAATTGAAGTGAAATATGTCTGATTTATTGATGTCAAGAAAATGGTTATTCATATTTAGGTTAACTCATTCCTAAGCTTTTAAAATGAGAAAATTATCTTTCTAGTCTAAGCACGTTTTGGTCCATGAATTAGGTTTTATTATATTCTATAAATTTGATGAGTAAGTCTATTAGATTATCGTGCTTATTGAAACCACTTCACCTTTCATTCTAACTGTTAACACTTTTATTCAAAAGCATCTCTGAGTTTAAAATCTTCTTTGGTTCTTTTTTTGCTGAGTGAACTAGTTTAATCTCTTTTTTCGGACTTTCAAAAATGATTATGGCAATCGTCACTTTGTTTCTTTCTTAAAAAGTTCTAAAATATCTTTACATACTAATTTTAGAGTTAATAATCAGATTAATATAAACTCTTTTAAATGTTACTCTTCAGCCTTGATAGCTCTTTTCCCTTTTATTTCCTTTTTCCTTGGCAGATTATCTCAATTTCCTTTATTTAAAAAACTGCTTTTTAATTTTTTCTTCAATAATTTAATCTTTTCTAGTACTTTCTGTATAAGTACTTACTTTCGTCGTTTAGTCAATATGCTTTAGATATTTTTCTAGATACTGAAGTTTCTTTTAAAGTGATTTGTTGATCCTTTTTAGCTTTAGTTTTTTGGATTTTTATCTGATATAGGTAAACTAGGAACTTTGCATTTAGGCTTTTCTTGTTTGATTTTATATTCTTGATCCAAGTTCTACTATTAACCTCTTTTTTGTTATCATTTTTTTAATCTAAGACACTTTTCTTCTTTCTATCTAACTCTGATTTCTAAGATGCTTAGCTCAAGTTAGTAGGAGGAACTGATTTATTCTCTAAATTCTTATAATTATTTGGCGTCGCTTGATTCCTTTTTATTCTAGTATTATAGTAGACTTTTTAAAACTTGAGGCTTTTCTGCTTACTTATTATCATTGCAAATTAGAGCTTAAATAGCTTTCTAAATTAGATTGGATTTGTAAGTTTTTTTAATTAGAAATTTTTTGAGTAACCTGACTTTTTATCCTTTAGACTAATTTAATTTTACTATTTTTCACTTTTACTTAGATTACTGTTCCACCTGTCGCTCATATCTTGATCATTCTTGCATTTTACTAAATTTATCATTTTAATTTATCTAGTGTCTTTGAGCAGATCTGAAGATAGAAAGCAGGGAAACTTGAAGGGAGATAAAAATTTATCCTCAAGATGCTTCTACTTACTTACAGCATTTTGGTGACCTCTCCATATTACCCTTATAAAATTAATTCCTTTAATGACTCGTTAATTTCAGACAAACTTTAAAGACTTCAGTTAGTTATTTCTCCAAGGATAGCAACGTTTATTTCCCTTATTTTTACCTGTTTTGCCTTACTAACTTTCAGTTATTTTTACTCATTTACTGTATCATAATTTAGCTTTCATGATTGAAAAAGCTGTTAAGTACATTTAAATTTCTCTGCTCCGAGTTTGCCAGAAATGTATCTTTCCTTGATTTAAATATCCGCCTGAAGATAAAAAAGGCAGCAGATCTTTTTTAATTTTTTAAAAAATCTTCTGTTAAACATCTGTTTAGAATTCTACTTCTTGATGACTATTTTTCATCTTAAATAACCATTAAAAAATTCTTAAATTTAGACTCCTTGATTAATAAAACTGCTTCTACTTTATTGATTACTAGTACTTTAAATTAATCCCTGAAATTATAATTTAGACTAATCTGAATAACTTTAATTCATGAAGTATTTTCAGAAATGTTGAATGGATTACCTTTTTTCCATTGAGCTCTTCTTCTTACTTTAGAGCTGTTATTTCATTCTATTCTTAAGTTTGTTTATTTCTGTTTCTCAGCTATGATTATGATAAAGCTTTTTCACACATGTAGCTATGAAAATTATAATACTTTTTTATTCTTAATAAATATAAGGTGAGATGCAGATTTTCACGGATGAAATGTATCTTAGCTAATATGTAGGAAATTAAGAAGAATTTTGCACTTCTCCAGAATTTACCTTGATATTCTACTTTTAGAGGTAATAGCATTTTTTTAAAATACCTATAATCATTTTAAAAGGTATTTTAATTTCTTCATACGAGCTTTCTTAATAACTTGTTATTTAACTTTCCCCACCTAGAAGACCAGCAATCTATCCAACATGCTAGCTTAACTGTAATTTTTGGTATTTTTCATCAACATAAAAACAATCTAAGGTTTCTATTTTTCCATGCTATTTTATAATAATCTCTCTTCTTTATTCCTTTAGCTAGCTGCTTTATATTTTTGCTTTTTATTATGTTACTCATATTTTTCTAATATCAGTAACTCTTAACCTATTCTTAGAGCTTTAGTATCTACTCTAAGTATGGGTAATATTTACGATTAAAGAGGTTCTATTGCAAGTCTATTTTTTAAAGGAAAGTCAAGGTTTATACTAATTTCAGGAAATATCAATTTCTAGCAACTTTAAGAGATCAGCTTTTCAGGAAACTTGCTAAACTTAGTTATGATTAACTATCAGCTTTCTCAGTTACTTTTAGGTGATAAACGAGAAGTCTTGGATGTAATTATAGGTTAATTTAAGATTCTGTAATGATGATATCTTTCTTTGATATTGTGTAAAGCGTATTAATTTAGTTATGTACTAGGTAATTTAGGTATTTTGCAACTATTCTAATTTATTTTTATGTTTACTAGTTTGGTGATATAAAGTTGTAGGTTTATTTGCATAATTAATTTGTTTAATTTGCGTTTTCAGAGATGACTGTAAATATGTAGGAAGTAGTTTTTGATGAGTTGGTGGTTATATAATATTGTAGATTTTGTATATTAGGTTGAGATGTATAGGGTATTAAAAATAGGATTTAAATAGTAATTGGCTGAAATATTTGTATATGTTTTAGATAATATATTTGGTTATTAGGTTGATTTAGCATAAATGATAGTGAGTTATTGAAATAAAATATAGTAATGTAGTGATGTAAAATTGACTAATATATTAGTATGTTACATGTTTGTAAGATTATATTAAATATTTAGTTGTGGCTTAATATTTATTATTTATAAATTATCTAAAATTTTAGAGGGAAAATTCTTCCATTTTATATTTTAATTTTAATAGTAATTATTCTTCTATTTATTAAGTTATAAGTAATTAAAAGGATTATTATTTAGTTTCATATCTAAATCTCTTAAAACCAAAAATTACTTTCTTTTTAGTCTATTCAAAAATAAAATGCTACCATCTAAATGCGAAGCTTGCGAAAAAGACTTCAACTAAGAGTTTAGAAAGCCTAGAAAGTTGGATTGTGGATGTATTCTTTGTGAGATATGTTTGAAAAGCTTCTACAAAATCTAATAGATGTTTAATTGTAAAAAGCACAACATCATCACTTATAGACCAATTGAAAAATTAGAAATGGAGGTTTCACATCTTTAAGAGGAGTCAAAATAAAACTTACTGAATATATGTTAAGAGCATAATGAGATTCTAGCTTTTTATTGTCTGAGTGACAGTATATTAATATGTGAAAAATGCCAATGGAATTCTCATAAGAAGCATCAATGTGGTAGATAAGAGGAAATCGTTCCTATTATGTAAGTTCGAATGTAAATGACTTTGAGTGCTATGAAAGAGAGGTTGAATCAATATTCTTCTGTCTTAGGCTAATGATAAATGTAGTTGGCTTAAGATTATATGATAAATATAAAATATATAGTATAGATCTATGATAATATCAAGAGAAGTTTAGAGTAAGCATGTGAGGAGTTGGTGATAAGAGTATAGGAGAAAGGCGAATAGAGTAGGTAGGAAATAAGTTAAAATAATATTTTTGAGATGAGTAAGTAAGTAGAGAGTATCGGATAAATGTAATAGACCACTATATAGTAATGTGAGATAAAGAAGAATTAATTAGAGAGATTGGAAGTATAGCTTTAAGAAAATCAAATAAATGAAGAATAAAAATATTCTTAATATTAAGCTATTCTTATACCTTAGAATATGGAAGCTTAAGTTTTTTAAAAGATGATGAAAGGGAGTTAGTTTGGTTTAGAATAGGAATTGCATGCTAGATAGAGAGTATAGATATAATCCTTTTAAAGAACTATATAACTTTTATGAAAGGAGAGTTAGTTGTAGGCTTAATATTATGAGACTGTTAATTTCTCATAAGGAAAGAATAGTAAACAGAAATAATAAAGCAAGTAACACCACAACTTTTATGATAAATCCTTTCTTAAATTTTTATTTATCTCTTTCTTTAAATGGGCAAGGTTAATATCATCTGTCTTCGAAAATTCCAATGTTTCCATCTCCTCACATAAAAGGAGTTTTATAATCAAAAATCACATCACAAAAAATACAGTAAGATCCAATTTATTAAAGAGATCAGGTTCCTTATTCATCTTTTCTATAATTAAAAATAGCTCAAGGCAAAAATTCTCTATCGTTAGTGGAATCTTTAATACTCACTTTCCCAGTAGCTCCTATAAATTTAACTCTTCTTATTTCTTTTATGATATTGTCTTGATTAGTGTAATTTTCCCCTAATTCGATCAAATTTTTTAAAGCATTTGCTCCTAGTAAAACACTATCGAATTCATTAAAGATGTTGTTAGATACTGTAGAAGTTTTAAAATATTCTTGTATTTAATCTTTTATAGACTATCCAAACTCACCTATTTCCCCAATAAAATCAAATTAAATTGCTCCTTTTAAGACAGTTTAGATTTTATAGATTCTTCTCTTTTTTCTAAAAAATGCTAATTTAACCAGCCAAAGGCTAATATTTCAAAGTCTCCTTCCCTTGCTCCTAATTCATATAAATATCTTAGTAAGTATTTAACATCATCATCATAAACACCTATTATTACCACTCTTGTTTCCTTATATATCTCTTATACCACTAATTTTCAGGTATCGTTTTGACTTTATGAGCTGATGTAGTTAATTTATCTTAGTTAGTTTACTATATTTATATTAAAATGATCAGCTTCTTTTTAAAAATAGTTATAAATACCCTTAGATCATGCATTGTCTTGATAAATAAATCCTATTTTTTTCCATCCTTATATTTGACATATTCATGCTATCAAAACTGCTAGGTAAGAATCAGAACAAATTGTACGAACGAAAAATGGAAATTTTTTCATATCAGATAAATCGGGAGCAGTGTCGCCTCCAGAAATGCAGGTTATTGTAAGATTTTATTGCTCAAAAAGTGGTAGAGATCAATAGAATTAGCACTTGTTCCAGGCATAAAATGAATTAGACCATATTAATCCTTTTTTTGACTTCATTCTTTATATGTATAATCATAATCAAATCATTCTGCACCTGTATACATATTAGCTGACTTGAACTTATAATAAGGTAAGATATTACTAATGGTATTTAAATACTAAATGCCATATAGTCTTCCTTAATAATAAGCAGAAATCCATTAAACTTCAACTCCGTCAGGATTTTTATCATCCAAAACCATGCTAACTGGAATTTAAATAAGGCTATTATCAGGTGGCGTTGAAGTTCCATCAGGTCATATTATCATCTCACTATAATTAATTTAAGACATACTAGCGGTTCCAACTACTTTAATCTAGTTATCTTATACATTCAAAATTTAAAGCTAGATATTTTGACTGGAAAATAACTTCTATACAAGTTGATTTACTTGAGCGTTATTTATAGAATGAATCTCCTTTAAAATACCAAGAATTTATTGAATAACTAGTTCAGCACAGTAAAGCTAATATTCTATCTTATTTTTATTGAATCTTTTTCCAAAGTTTAATCCTATAAATCCGTTTAAGTTAAATTTGCCTACTAAATCTCAAGCCAATCATGAGTTTTATAAGTTCATAATAAATGCTTTGATAGTTATCTTCTTTTATAAGAGTTAATTAAGGAAAGCTTCAAAGTTATAGTTAATAGTACTATAAAACTTAGAAATCCCTTTTAACTAAATTTCTTCGAAGATTATTGAGAATTAAAGTCTTTAATTGGAGAAATCTGGAATATATCATAAGTATTCCATATTGTTCAGTTTTTAGTTTATGGTAAGAGATTCATTTTAAGAGTACTAATCAGTAAAATGTCCTATAGATTTTCACTTAAATTAATCTAGAAAATGTATTACTACTTTAGCAATTGATTCAGTCGAAGGTAAAATAAAATGAGTGAATTAGTTTTATTTCATTTTCATGAGCTATTCTTTGGCGACCAGATGAATAATCTTTGATTGATTGCAAAAGATGGAAACTAAATAGGTGATTTGATAACTTTAAGTTATTTCAATAATAACATCGAACTATTGCTTAGTTCATTCTTAGGTAAAATTTATGTTCTAATCTTTGAGAAGGATATCTTTTTCTATCTTCAAAAACTAGATTTAAAAGTGGTAATTATTATTTTAGAATTGATAGCTAATATTCTAAAAATTCTGGCTATAATAGAAGTCTAAAATGTTTGCAAATTGACTGTTATAGCTTTCCAAATCTTAGTTTGTTTCTTAGTCGTATATAAAAAGTATTTTTAATCCCTTAACTTCGAGAATCAAGCAAATAACACATAAAGCAAATATTTTATCTGACATTTTAATCTAAAGGATTTAGTTAGTTAACTAAATAAAATAATTAAATCTAAACTTTCTAATTTTATATTTACAATAGCTTGAATAAGCTTTATTCTCTTTAATTATTTAATTAATTGCTTTATTATATTATTTAAATAGAGAGGAGCAATCCTCCAATTGAGATTAACTTAAACTCTAGTACCAAGAAGTATCATAGAAGTGACAAATTGAGTAAGAATCTGGATAGGAACCAAGAAGAAAGAATTAGAGGCATCAATAACACTAAATCAAAGATACCAGATGATTAGATCTCTTAGACCGTTACTCCGACTATATGCTATTAGAAGACATGATTTTCAAGGGAATTATAGCAATGAGAAGTCTCCAATGAGAAATGTTTACATCTTTAAAAGCTTAATTTAAAGAGTTGCGCACCAACAAGGTGTTTCACTCTCTATAATCCAACAAATTAGTTTATTATTCATAAGTTTTAAGATATTAAAGTGACAATCATAGGATAGTAATTTTAATGCAAGTTTTAGTAAAAATTCTAAAAAGGATCTAAAAAGAGTTTATTTAAGATGTCTAGGTTATTTTTCTATTATGTAAAATTTTATAAATTAAGCAATGCAAAGTCTTAGAAAAAGTAAACTTACCTAAATAATAATAAGCGCAGGTTTAAAAATTTTATTTTTAAGTAAATTCTAACTTTTCGAATGATAATCATTTTTCATGGTTAATTAAGAAAATTTTTTCTAAAATTAATTCTCCTTTCTTGATTAAATTTGAACCAAAAAAGTTTTAAAACTTTCTTAAAAAATGTTTTTGCAGCATAAGAACAAAAAAATAAAATTTTCCTTGCTAAATTTAAAAATTAAAAGATTTAAATTTTAAAACTAACTAAAATAAAAAAATTATAAACTTATCTAAAATACATCCTGGTCATGCTTAGCTACTAAAGAGAACAAAAATTTCATATTATAACTAATTTAGAATTAAATAAGTAGATAAAGAAAGCTATAATTAAAAATTAATAATTATCCAGACAATATTTAGTATAGATATGTAGATTATCGAAGAAAACAAATGAATAATTTGAAAGTTAATTTTTATTTTAAATTAATTGAGAATGAAGATAGGAACAAAATTAATTTTTACAATTTAACTTTGAAAGCAATAATATAGATATGATATACCACAGAATAATTATTTTTATAAATTAAAAAAATGAAAATAAAAGATTTAATTAAGCATTAAAAAAGGCAAGCGAAAACGAGATCCAATCTAATTTTTTACTTCTAACTAATTTAACTAATTAACTTGTAGATAAATTAAAAAAACATTTGATATTGTTGACTAATAAATTATAAGGTTTCATATTTAGATGTAAATATAAATCCATCGAAAAAGAATATAAAAGCATCTAATTATTATTGAGATTTATGACAAGGCTAATTATTTTCAATTAAAAACAATTATCTAAAGAAAAATAAAATAGTTAAATTTATCCTAGGCTAATTAAAATCTTTCTAAAAAATGTTAAAATTTTATATTCCTGATTTTAGTTAAAAATAGCTAAACTATTCTGACTGAGTGGAAAAAACTTAAAATTAAAAAAAAACTTAGCATTATTAGGCTCAGACTATAAAGATTTATATTATATAATTTCTCTTAAAGGAAAAAAAATTAAATTAAAAGTCTTCTTTTTCCAATAAACCTAAATCTAATCAATTACTATCTAATCTTGCTTATTAAGCATACTCATTTTAAGAAAAAAAATTCAAATTTCATAAAGAAATACAAAGGAAATTAATATTTACAATATTCAACTAGAATGATATAATGATATATACATCAAAATATAGAAAGCTAAGATTTATATATGCTATCTGTATTATTAATATTAATGTAATTCTCAAATATTCAATCCTTTAATAATTAAAGAAAGACTTTCATATAAATTAATTTAAAATATCTAAGATACTCAAAAATATATAAAAAATTCATTATATTAATTACTATTTTACCTAATATAATGGAATAAAGAATAATCATAAGTTTTATGAAATTATCCTTTTAATTAGCTTATTTAAATTTGGTCTTTTAGATACATAAATAATTCTGATTCTTAGAGTAAAAAATAATAAATAAAGATACTTTCAATAAAATTATTCTAGATATACCGAAAAAATTAAATAAGCATGTATTTTTAGAATTTTAGTCATATTTATGTAACAAATGAAGAATACTTAGTCCAGTTTTTTTTAATTATTTTTTGTGTATCCAACTAGAGGAAATAGGATAAAAATATTTTGAGTGAACTTAGAAGACAATTAATTTAATTATAATAAAGGAATAATTTCAAGGAATCTAAGATAAGACGAAAAAAATTTAAAGAAAATACTTAATTAAAGAACAAATAATATCTAAAAATTATCAATAGCTATAATTAAGTTTTAATCACAAATATAGACTTTAAATAAATTAAATTTCAGAAAGAATGCTAAAAATAATTTATTTCTCATATCTTGCTATTTATTTCTTCTTAACTAAATATTCAATAATTAATAAATTATCCCTAAATTAGAACAATGCTTCAAGTAAAGAAATAAATAAAAAGTTTTTTTAATTTCAATTGCTTTTTTCTACGAAAATCCTAATAATACCTAACTTTCTTTACTTAAAAAAATCTTGTGATTTTTTATTTCTCTTATGATAAATTGTCTAAGCAAATGATTTTTTATTTAGGATTTAAATTTTATTTATTTGTTTATTTTATCATTTAGAGATTTAAAATTTTTATGATTTATATCACTTAAACTCTGGATATTTTTGAATGATTTAAAATATAAATAAAAATTAGGTTATAGTGATGTGATTTTCAACAAATCATGCTGGATCTCATTTAAAAAATATTAGCAGGTGTAATTATTTTACACTATATATAATTTTGATTCTTAATCTTAAAATAAGTTTAAAACTATCTATTTAGTTTCATTTAGCTTGCCCATTAAAAATTAATTTTTCATTTATTAGTTTTTAATGACTGTATTATCTTATACTAAAATAATTCAAATTTTGTATAGCTTCAGATATTAAATAACTTTAATTACTTATATTAGATTGTGAAAGGTTGGAGTTTACTTACCAATATTCTATAAAAAAGGAATTAGCTGATTTCTTTTTATTATTCTTAATTTAAGTGCTATTATTCTATATATGATTCTACTCTTGAACTACTTTCATCTAATATTTATCAAATTTATTCTTCTAATGCTATCATTTTATGAAATTAATAATTTTATTTATTCTCTTTAGAGTTTTATAAAATTTAAAAATAGATATGAGTAAACATGTACTATACTAATGATATTTCATCACCTTAGTTTTTATAATTTATTGAAATACATTTATTAGATAAAAAAATCGAACATTTCTTGAAAAAAGTCTCTTTACAAAATAATAGTAGTTTCTGAGTACAAAATTAGATATAATCACAAAAAACCAACTAATTGAAAGATGTAAAATAAACTCTAACAAATTAGCAGAGATTGAAGGCTTAACAAAGGCATACCAATGAAGACCCGAATAAATAAAGGCAAATTAAATTTCATTTAAGTAAGTTAACGGATTCTATATTAAACAATATCTAAATAAGTTTTGCTATAAGATAATAGATTTAATAAGAAAACTAAAAACAGGTAGAGCAGTTGAGAAGACCCTATCTTTATCGTACAATCGGCAACTTCCGGAGACAATTCATTTCATATCATTTGTTAAAGCTATAGATCAAATTGAATTCGAATAACCTTCCAGAGTTCTCGTACAACTTCCAGTCTGGAAATCCCACATCTCTATAGTGGTATCAGAACTTCCAGAGACAATTTATTTCATGTCGCTTGTTAAAGCTATAGATCAAATTGAATCCGAATAACCTTCCAGAGTTCTCGTACAACTTTCAGTCTGGAAATCCCACATCTCTATAGTGGTATCAGAACTTCCAGAGACAATTTATTTCATGTCGCTTGTTAAAGCTATAGATCAAATTGAATTCGAATAACCTTCCAGAGTTCTCGTACAACTTTCAGTCTGGAAATCCCACATCTCTATAGTGGTATCAGAACTTCCAGAGACAATTTATTTCATGTCGCTTGTTAAAGCTATAGATCAAATTGAATTCGAATAACCTTCCAGAGTTCTCGTACAACTTTCAGTCTGGAAATCCCACATCTCTATAGTGGTATCAGAACTTCCAGAGACAATTTATTTCATGTCGCTTGTTAAAGCTATAGATCAAATTGAATCCGAATAACCTTCCAGAGTTCTCGACAACTTCCAGTCTGGAAATCCCAAATCTATATCGTTTAGTAACTACCGGAGACAATTGATTTCATGTCACTTGTTAAAGCTACAGAATTAACGTAACTCGAATGACCCGTCAAAGTTAAGTCTAAAATATTAAAGAATTACCTTGAGATTAGTCGTAGGAAATTTTGTTTAGCAATTTTTAGAAGCAGAGGTTGAATTTGGTATTTAAATAAAAGAAGGGGTATCGTTCAGCGTGAGATCTATGAAATAGCTCTCAAAATAAGTCTAAGTATTAATAAAGCTGAAAAGTCTGAAAGTAGAAGACGAGTTATGACTACGAAATAATTGAGAGCTCTAATCTAGTTCTCAAAATAAATCTAAAATCTAAAAAAGTTTGAAAATCTGAAAAGTTTGAAAGTAGAAGTTGATATAAGATTCCGTTCTACTTAAGAGCATGCTCAAATAATAAAAATAATCTGATCATCGAAAAAATGAAGAAGTTAAAAGACTGAAATTACAACTTTGAGTTTAGTATCTACTCATTTTAAGAACTCTGATCTAGTTCTCTAAATAAGTCTGAGTATAGTAAAGCTGATGAAGTTAAAATACTGATATAACAACTTTGAGCGAAGACTCTGATTCTCTTTAGAACCTTTCACAGTATGAAAATAAGTATGATTAACATATTGCTGACCAACTATTAAAACTGCAGACTTTAAGAAAGAATCAGACATACATTAGAGCTCTTATCTAGTTCTCTAAATAAGTCTGATATTGAAAGGATGATGAAGTTAAACTACAGAAATAGAAAATCTGAGAGAAGATTCGGATATTTTTTGAGTTCTGAAATAGTTTATAAAGCAATTCAGAATTACGTTAAAGCTGAAAATCTTAAAAAACTGAATCAAGATTTTTGTGAATAGAAACAGAAATACTTAATAGCTCTGATCTAATTATAAAAAGAGCATGATAGAGGTAAAACTTAAGAAATTAAAAACTAAAAAACGGACTTTAAGCGAAGAATCCGATATATTTTAGAGATCTGAACTATTTCCAAAAAATTAAAAGTATCGAAAAAGCTAATTAAGCTAAAGTACTGAAATAAATCTTTGAGTTAAGACTCAGATAAACGTGCGTTCGGCACTAGTTCTAAAAAATCCGACAAACATATTGCTGATAAATTAAAAAAAACTGTTAACAGACTTTAAGTAAAGAATCCGTCATACATAGGAGCTATGATCTTTTATTCAAATTTAATCTGAATATCGAAAGTGCTGAAATACTAAAAGACTATAAGATGAACTTTAAGTTTGGAATCGGTTTTCCTTGAGAGTACTGATCAAGTTATTCAAAAAAATCTGGGTATAGTTAAAGCTGAAGAACTAAAAGACTGTAAGAAGAAATATAAGATTCGAATCCGTTTCCGATGAGAGCTCTGATAAAAATAATAATTAATCTGAATATCGAAAGTGCTGAAATTATAAAAGACTGTAAGAAAATCTTTAAGTTTGGAGGCTGTTATCCTTGAGAACTCTGATCAAGTTCTCCTAAACAAATAGATAAATGTAAAGTTTAGAACTGTAAGACTGTAAGAAGAAATATAAGATTCAAATCAGTTTTCAAAGAGAGCTCTGATCAAGTTCTCCAAATTTGCTCTGAGAAGCGAAAGTGCTCAAATAAAAAAGACAGTAAGAAAAACTTTAATTTGGAATCTGTTATCCGTGAAAACTCTTATCAAGTTTTCAAAAAATGTCTGGATAGATGATAAGCTTAAGAACTTCAATACGTTATGAAGAATTTAAGTTTGGAATCCATTTTCTGGATTTCTCTTTTCTTTTTCTCAAAATACGTCTGAGTTACGAATTAGCTTAAGTACTTAAAGAATGAAAGTACAACTTATTTTATAGACTCCATTTCACTTAAGAGCTAGTGCTTAGTTTTTAAAATTTTTGTCAGGATATAGTTGAAAAACTTAAAAATTGAAAGAAGAACTTTGACTAAAAACTCCATTCTGTTTCATATTTATATCAAATTCTTAAATTATTAGTAATAAATTTTAAAAGCGGAAGATTTTAAGGTTGAACATTGAGTCAAAAATAGTTTCTGCTTGAGAGCTTTGGTCTAGTTCTCGAAACGAGTCTTTTTAGGGATATAGCTGAAGTTCCTAGAAGATTTTAAATAGAACTTTGAATAAAAACTCCATACTGCCCTGTCTAAGAATTTTCTCACTCTCATTCTTTTTACCATATTATTACTTAAGATTTCTTAGAAAGGCTAAATAATTTCATTTGTTTGCATTTCTGCTGGAATGAGCCTTTGTTTGTAGTTCTTGTCTTCTAAAAAAAATTTAAATTTATAAATTTTTCTCTTTTATCAGTTCCGAGCTTCGTATTCTCTTCTATTTTTTTCTCATTCTTTTCTTCCTACATTCTAAAGATTTTCAAAGAGCTTTAGTCTTAGTAAATGTTCTAACTTAGCTACTTTTTTTGATATTAAGATTAGTTAAAGATTGTGTCCCTTTTTTAGTGCATTGCTCCTAGTAGTTTTTAAAGATTTTAGGATAGAGATGTTTTTGTTATTTATAGAATAAAAAATGTGATTAAGTTGTAAAGCTGGTTGGTTTTTTAAATTTAGCAAAATGTATTGGTGCGGATTGTAGATAGGTACTTGATATAAGAGGTTAATATTGTAGTATGTATGTAATGATAGATATTTGAATTTATAATGGTTAATTATAATTTTTGATGGTAACTGTTATAAATTACCTTTATAAGCTTTTTTAATCTAAATAATAATAAAAATGTAAGCGTTACCAAAATGCTTAATCTGCTAAGAAGATTACAACTTAACTAATGCTCTTCCAACTGTCTTACCTTGTGGACATATTTACTGTGGTGTATGTTTGTTTACCTAGTGATATTTATAAGGCATAATGTAATGTCCTATTTGTTAAAAAGGATTCCATTTTAGATTTGAAGACTTACCTTAAGAAAGTGATTTAATAAGAATGATATTTTAAAACTAATAATACATATAAAAGATTTAAGATGCTAGATAGAAATTAAAAGAGATAAGGAAGTAAATTATGCAAAAATCTAAAACCATTACAACCAAATTATCTAACATTACTAATACTCTCATTATACCATATACTAATATCATCCAATACACTACCATTAACTACAACTAATAACACTAAAATATTATACAATCATCCTAATTCCCTATTTACTAATATCTAAAACCAACTCAAATCCAAACTATAACAGTCTAACTATATTCCACTATATAACCACCTTTAGTACTAAACCCTAAATTAACTTCAAATTATATCACACAAATAAGAAACTAACTATAATACAATACAAAGTAACAACAGTTAAACACTAAACAGACTAATTAACATAAACTAACCTAGTAGCAACATTTTATTCAATCTAACTATATTCACTTTTTTAATTACTATATTTAAAAATTAAGTTTATTTAACATTTAAACTGAGTAATTACGATAAGTCTAAGTTTAAATTATAATTTATAGAGGCAATGAAAGTATATAATATTAAAATAAGTTATATTTAATTGGAGGAACTAACTAAAATTAAAAGAAAAGAATAAAAGAAACTTGATAGTTCGATTTCGAAGGTAATAATACAAAACTTAGTGATCTAAATGAGGGAAGAAGTGAATTTGGAATAGCAGCAGCTTAAAATTATCTTTATGTGGTTGGAGGAGGTACTAGTATAAATCAAATGCTATAATCAGTAGAAAAGTTAAAGATAGGAAACTAAAGTAAATGATAAAAATGCTCTTAATTTCCATTCTTAATAGCAGGCTAAACTTTAGTAGTAGATAAAGATGAATAAAATATTTATTCAATTGGAGGTACAAATTAGAAAGGATAAACTTTAAAAGATATATGAAAGTATAACATATAGAATGATAGATGGAGTAAATAAAATTTGAATCTTCCTGAAGCTGTTGCTTGTCCTATAGTTTCTTTAGAACCTTTTGTCATATTTGGAGGTATAAAAAATCCATTTACGAAAGAATATTCAAGAAGAATATATAAAAGAAACAAAGAATAATGGCAATAAAGTTAAGTTTTTAAAGATGTTGAAGCTTTAACGGAGATGAAAATAAGAGGTGTCTATGGATATGTTTTTGCTATAGAATAGCCAAGAGTTTCAATAATGAGGATTGATTTAGAAAAGTTGAGTTATAGAAGTATTAAAGGACATAACTGAGATAATAATAATATTGATATGATTAATATTATTGATAATAAATATAGTTTTATATGTAAGTAGTTTAAATATCTATAGTAAATATGTTACTACTTATTAATATGGTTAATCTATACTTATTAATGTTGTATTTTTATAAGTTTTTTTGTATGTTTAAGTGTATATATGATGTTGATATGGTAATGTAGTTATAGCTATATAGTTGACAATAAAGATTATTTTCCTTACTAGCTCTTTTTAAAGCTGAAATAAATAAAGAATCAAATTTTATCTAAACATCTTTAAAAATCTATTATTCAAATATTATCATTATTCAGATACTAACATACAGCTTATAACATACCAAAACATATTCAACAATGTCAAAAAACTATCTTTAATATATCCTTATATTTAAATTATACAAGTACAGATTACTATTTATCTAATCAAAACTATAATCAAATTATCATTAACCTATATCTAAATACAAGTCATTATTACTATCATACACTCTAAAATACATACTTTAATACCAACTACTAAACTTTCCTATACACATATATCAAATCACGCCATTATAACCCCTATACTTTTGATAAAAGTTCAATCATAATAAATAAATAAATAAATAACAACGTACACTTGTGTGATAAGCCTTACTTATTTGAGGGTTCTCTCGATCGATACCAGAATCTAACTAGGGTGCTGAAATTAAGGTCTCAGAATAATCCTGCCTCTATGTCGTTTATCTGGTTAGGAATTGGAAAAGCCTGAAGACTGAACTGAGACAAATTATATCTTTAAGTATAAAATTAAATTGGATTGCGAAATTTGGCACAAGAATTGGATTTTATTCTATAAAGAAATACAAAAATTTTGAGAGTAAAGGTAATAAATTTTTATTTAAAAAACTGAGACAAAAGTGACCAAAGAGATCAGACGAAGCAAGAAATATTTCTAGACTACTTTAACGACAAAATTTGATTTTTTTATTAATCGTGGTGAACCTAATAAAGGTAGAATCACGTTTATTTATTTATCTTTAGAAACATTCTCATCAGATTATTAAATCCTAGCTTCCTTATACTTAGCAGATAAAACTTCCCTTTTAAATTTAGTCTTCTAGGTAGTATTCAAATTAATACTTATTTCTGTGATATTCGATTTTAGCTTAGAAAAATTTGCAAGAGAGTAGAATTTACATAATTAAAACTTTAAGTTGTCTAAAAGTAGTGTAATATATTATTTAGTAGCCCATGAAGGTTAATTGAACTGGCTAAATATTATGAATAATCCTTGAATTAAATTAAAAGCTCTTAAGAGCCCTACTAGAGAGTAAAAATCTCCTAATGGCAGTGTATCAGGAAAAATATTGAGGCCTTTGGCATTATGGAAAAGCTCTAATGTAGTAAAATATATTCCTGATATTGATATTTTTGTAAGAAGAGGAGTGGTCACTGGAGATAATCCTTTTGAATTCATAAATTATGGAGTAAAAGCGTTATAGATTTGTCCTTCTGTTTAAATTAGACTTTTCAACAGTGCTCTATGATCTTAAAATAAGTCTGAAAACTCATATTTATCTTTTGAATTAAAATCATCTTGTTGAGAAGTGATGATATGGTTAGTTTCCTCCACCAATCTAGGGTGAAAATTAAAATCCAAATTTTTATGAAGAAAATAAAGAATTTCTCAGGATAATTGATTTGGCAGGTTCTTAACTATAGTATATTTATCCTATATAAAATGTATATAGGATAATTTAAAATGTCAATAATCAACAGTGATAAATGCTTCAAAAGTGTAAGAAGTCTTATTATCTAGATTCTGGGTATCAGTCAATAAAATTAAAAATTTCTTATTTTTCCTGAAATATTTATTAAGACAACACAAAATTTTCTCATACTAAGCTGTATGGTCAGTGGAAGAAACAATTTGGACGGTTCCAAAAACATTTCCATATAAGGCGTATAGGGAAGCAGAAATTAATCATGATTATCCGAAAAAACGTTTATAGATTTATCCTACTTGGAACAAAAATGAAGGTTTACACTTAATTTTTAGTATTTAGATTTGAAATAAGAATGGTTACTTGGTATTTAAGATAGATCAATAACAATTTTATAACATAAGCTTCCTAATTTGATCATAAGTTATTAAGGATTTAAATATATTAATTAAAAGTAGGTAAATGATTGTTTAAGAGGTATAAAAATAAAGATTAGCTTTTAAAATTGAATTTAATAAAATCTAAATAAATTAGGCGAAAAATAAAGTTTAACAAGTTTGTATTCAAAAATTAGATAGATATAACTTATATTAATTATTGAAATGATAGATAATTAATTAAATATATAGCTTTTATATATTATCGTATAAAGAAAATAATCAGTTTAGTTTTATTGAATGTAATAATTCTTAAGCTTTCTAAATTAAGCTTATATCTTATAAAAGTTAAAGATATCTTAAAATCTTATTGATATAATTGCCTGGCTTATTCTATTTATTCCTTAGACTAATTACACTTCAATATTTAAACTTTTATTTTAGTATTATTTAACTTCTAAACTTCATTTCTGTTTCAGTATTAAGTTCCACTTACGAAGCAAATTTATCTAGCATAGTTTTTACCTTTAAATAAAAATCTGCTGACTATTTTAATATCATGCTTTTAAGCTCTCCTTTGCTTCTGTTTGACTGTAGTAGAATCTTACGAAAAAGCATTTTCTCCACCAAATTGCAATAAAGTCTATCATTGATATTGAAAGGCATAACTGTAAATCTAAATTTAAAGACTCCTTAGTCTCAATTTTAAGCATTTGCTTACATTATTTGGTTACCTTTAGACAGCTTAAGTAAATTCATGGATTTAAGAAGCAAAAATAATTTTCCTAATTTTGTCTGCTGAAATATATTAAGTTTCAGCTAAGAGTCAATAAAGCCAAAATTTTAAACGAGACGCTAAATAAAAATTTGAGAAAGAGCTTAGAAACTAGCTATCTAAAACGAATGCAAACGATGCTTTTCATATTTAGAAGGACAATAAGCTATTTTGGCTAAGAGGAGATAAAGATGTTTTGCCATAAAGATAATAAATAGCATGATAAGCTATTTTGGCTAAGAGGAGATAAAGATGTTTTGCCATAAAGATAATAAATAGCATGATAAGCTATTTTGGCTAAGAGGAGATAAAGATGTTTTGCCATAAAGATAATAAATAGGATGATAAGGTATTAGAGATACTAAAGGGATAAATATTATCTTTTACTGGTGCTTTCTGAAACTAATAAATAGTAGATATAATCTAGAATAAATATAAAGGGTGTGATATAGATTGTAGTTTAATAGGAGTTAAATGTGGTAGATAATGTTAATCTGTTATATGAATAGAAAGTTGGTTAGTAAGACATATTAATGAATGATATGTTTTACATGTTTATAAATTATGCTTAGATACTATTGCTCCCTATCTACATGAAAAGGAATAGATAAGGTTAGCTCTGTATTATATGGAATTGTATTTTGGAATAACTTTGATGAGGATTGTAGGTGTGGACTGATTTGATATAGTATTAATAAGTTGATTCTTTGAACTTAAGATTAAATTAGAAGTTATCTTGCTTAATTAACCTCTCTTAAGTATTTAAGATTAATTAAAATTAATCTAAACTTCTTAATTAGTCTCAACCAATACACTATAAGGATAAAACCACTTTACAACACCATTCATTATCAATTCAAATCACTACACCAATATCATACCATACAGTTTAACTGCCTCCAATTAATTACTCTAAAACTATCTTACATCATAACCAAATCTATAGCATACACACACCAACTAACTCAAAACTAATTTTTAAGAACTAGCATACAACTAAGACTAACCATTAGAAAGCTTAGTCTCTTCTTAAACAACAGAAACTAATTAATTAGCCAACTAATATTAGGCTACAGCTCATTACTGATAGGTCTCTTAGTAGCTTAGTAGAAATAAAACTAAGAGATTAAGAGTTAAGATAGCTTTATTTAATCAAGTAATGCTAATACATTTTCTGAGAACACTTCTTTAGATGTTAATAGACCTTAAAGAAAAGCTCTTAGCAAATCATAACAGATAGATGCTTCAAACAAGATTGAATAAGTAGAGTAAAGAGAATCGTAGTTTAATACTTTGAATAGTACTGCAATCTGTTCTTATGATATTCAATCTGTAAAATAAAGTTAGAAGTTGATGAGGAGGAAAAAGCCTCTTTAGTGAAATAATAAGGTAATAAAAAAGTTAGTTAAACCAGATTTAAATTTAAGCAGAAAAAGGATAGATAAATTATTTATCTTATTAGGCTAAAAATGATAAGTTTGCTTAAAGACACTTAAAAGAAGCTAAATTTATAGCAGCTACAACATTAATTTAATAGCTTTTAATCTTTATTTTTAAGAAGTTCTAATTAAAGCAATATAAAAGAGAATAAAACAATAAGCTTAATAAAAGAAATAAGTCTTTATCTATAACAGATAGGTAATACTAGTATAAAGCTTTATTAAACAAACTTAACTTTCAAAACATAAGAAACAGAAAACATTCAAGTACTTTACATTTTTAAGAAGTAGGAATAAAACCTAGTTATCAACTATAATTTACCAAAAATTTAAGACTTACAAAATAATAGTAGTTTCTCAGTACAAAATTAGATATAATCACAAAAAACCAACTAATTGAAAGATGTAAAATAAACTCTAGGAAATTAGCAGAGATTGAAGGCTTAACAAAGGCATATCAATGAAGACCCGAATAAATAAAGGCAAATTAAATTTCATTTAAGTAAGGTAAGATTCTATATTAAACAATGTCTAAATAAGTTTTGCTATAAGATAATAGATTTAATAAGAAAATTAAAAACAGCTAGAGCAGCAAATAGTTATTGAACAATTATGAATAGCTTCAGCTATATAATGCTGAATAAACGAATTAGAGATTACTAAAACAAAATAAACTAAAGAAATAGTACTAGGTAGAATGAACGTGGGTTTTGATCTAATGAGGTTATTTAAGCTATCTCAAGAGTTTCAAGCGTGAATCTTTTCTTGCATTTTTGTTCAAGATCGGTGTTCTGCAATCTTTATTTTTGAGCTCAGTATCTTAATGTAGAATTTTCTTTGATTAGTAGAAAGTTTGTTCTTAATCTTGAAAATAAAATTGATATCTGTCTAAGCAATAGAATATAGTGTAAACGTCTTTAAATGAATATTGCTCAGCATTTTTTGATCTTTGTACTGCTATGAAAGAGTTGAATGTTGCTGAGTTGTATTTAGTAGGGAAGAAAGAAATTATTTATTTCTTTTTATCCTTAATTAGTCTTTCTATTTAACCATAGTCTCTATATGATGATACTAGTTTAATACTGAGTACTTAAATAATATTTATAATTGGTCTAAAATGAATGTTGGTCTGTATTTTGAACTATTGTAATTGTAATGATTGATAATAAAGCATTGTATTAAAGTTGTGGTTGTACTTAAACTGGTTTAAAGTGAGTTACTTGTTATTTAGAAAAAGGTTTTGTTGATTAATCTGAAAGATAGGTTCCATCAATAAGTAATATAGTTTATTCCATTCCTTTTATATCCTAATAAGTAAAATTAAGTTCTTATCATATTGCTTTTATTTAGTCTTATTCTTATTTTAATTTTTATCTTCTTAAATATCACTAAGTAAGCCTTAGTAGTGTAGCTTTGTTACATATCAAGAAAATCACACTATTTGGATCTAAGTTTGTCTCGTTAGGAATGATAAAAACATTAACTACCATAATTTTGCTATTATTTCCATTTTCTAATTTCTAAGAACTACTAACTAGTCAAATTGATCGTGATATAGTTAAGCTATTCCAGCTTTATCGCTTTTTCCGCTTATTAGAAACAATGAAGGACTGAACACCCATATCTTTCTTTCAGAAGGAAGTTTCTTTTAAATTTAAGAGAGGAGACTCTAGGAACTTAAAATAAGAATATGCTTCTTTACTTGTACTCTTGAGAAAAATGGCCTGAAAAAGGGCAAATTAAGAAAGTTGTAGAATGGTTATTTTGTTTGATAATATCCTAAGCATATATAGGTTCCAAATGATCTGCTTAGATAAGCTATCTATAGCTTTTATATCTATATTTTTGGTTAAACTTTTATAAATAAGTGATTTATTTTGGAAAAGTTATCTTTCATAAGAAAAGCCTTATCTGTTATATATAACTATCAATGATAGTAGTGATAGTTTCTTGAGGTTAAAAAGAAAGTTTGGTATAATGAGCCTTTATTAAGTCTTATACTTATAAAGGTAGAGATTTACCTAATATAATTGAAATAATTTAAGTTTGATTTAATGCTTATAGACTATATGGTTATTATGCTTTTAGGATATAATATTTTTTATTTAATTTAATAGTTTAATATCAATCATTAACTCTAGATACTTTCCTTTTATTTTACTAATTTAATCAACAACTGCTAAATTTATAGGTAATTAGGAGTATCAAATTAACTAGTGTAAACAATTAATTCAGATACAAATTATTCAGCAAAGGCATCTAGCTTTTAAATGTAACAAGTATAATACCTTTATAAACTCCTAGAATCAACACTATTTCAACCATACTTTTCAAACATTTCCTTTAACTTCCACTAACAAACGCTAGATACTAAATCAAACCTACTCAGATCCTCTTTATAACTGCAAGTCAGATCATTCTAAGCGAGGAGAATAGCTGTGATAGAGTAAATTACTATACAAAAGATTTACCAACTAAACTCTAAAGTCTCTTCCTCAATAATAACAAATAACTCAAAGAAGCTACTATCTAATCAGTTCTTAAACGACCAGGATTAATTTCAATCTTAAAGAATTGTAGATAAATAAGAACACAATAGTCTTAAAAAGAAGTTAAATCCTTATCTAACTAACTAAATTGCTTTATAAAGGATAATATATTTAAACAACAATAAACACCTTAAACCACTCTAGTTCAAACCAAAACTACTTTATGGTCAAAAGCACCAACACAAATTTGCAACAAGGCAAATCAACAATAGCCAAGCCAATTAAAAGTAAAAACTTTTCAAAACAAAATAACGTTTCATAGATCTGAAGCTTGACTAATTAAAATCATTTGCCAATCATTTTAAGGCAAAGGATACGGTAGTACTTTACAGTGCTAGGAAGGTGAAGATAGAGCAAATAATTAAGTAGAAGAAAGCTTAATTAAAAGCTAGAAATTTAAATTTGGGAATGCTAAGATTAGAAAACTTTCTAGTTCATTAGCATGATAAGAGAAGATAAATGCATTCAATATGAAAACTTTCTATCTCCATATGTATTTGAGGAGATAAAAAGTGGTGAGTATATATTTAAAAGTTACAAAGTTAGTATTCTGAGAGTGGTGTAATATAAAATTAATTTTAAGCAGTTCAGTCTTAGAAAGGTTGTAGTTAGCATATAAGGAAAAAAATGTACTTTAGAATATCAATTAGGAAAATAGAAACTTAAAAGAGAGCAAATTAACGTTAGCAGAAGGGTTATAATACTTAGAGCAAGCTGAAGAAGATAAAAAAATCCAGAATATGATAAAAGCAAAGAAGCTTCTGAAAAAAATGAGGAAAGAGAGAAATCTGAAGATTTGAAAATATCGAAGGGAAAGAACCCAAATTATTGAAATTAATGAAAGTAGAAATAAACTGAAGATACTAAAAATATTGAAAATATCTAAGGTAAGCAAAGAACTGAAGTAATTGAAAATAGTGCATGCAGGGAAAATAACGAAGATATTTAAAATAATTGAGACAGGGAAAGAACTGCGAAGTAGAAAATAATTAAGATAGGGAAAAATCTGAAGAAAATGAAAATAATGTAAGTATTTAAGCTTATGACTAGAATTAATTGCAATTCATCGAAGAAAAAAAATAGTTAAGATGAAGTTTTGAAAAAGATGAGTTATAAGCTTCAATCAGTGAAAAACCTTGTACGATTAAAATTAATACCCAAGGTTTATTTAACACAAATGGATTTCTAATTTATATGAAGATAAAGAAACAGACATAAGATATTCAATCTTCTTTTAGAACTCAAAAGAAAAAGATCATTATGGATAGAAGGAGGTAATCAACAAATTCCTCTGCAACGTAGAATTTTCAGATAGATTTTATGAAATAGATCAGTCACATTATTTATATATATATTAAAAAATGGTTAGCTTCAAGAAGGGTTTTTATACCACCTCCTCAGAGTAG
>CAMPDV010004653.1:0-35412 GCA_946699065.1 Loxodes magnus
AAGTGAGGAAGTAAAGTAAGAAAAGAAGAAAGAATTTCAGTTTTAAGTATTATGCTTTGAGAAGTAATGAGTAATTTTGTTAAAGTGAAGAAGTAAAGTAAGAAAAGAAGAAAGAATTTCAGTTTTATAAGTATGTTTTGAGAAGTAATAAGTATTTTTGTTAAAGTGAAGAAGTAAGATAAGAAAAGAAGAAAGAATTTCAGTTTTATTGTTATGTTTTGAGAAGTAATAAGTATTTGTAAAAGTGAAGAAGTAAGATAAGAAAAGAAGAAAGAATTTCAGTTTTAAAAGTATGCTTTGAGAAGTAATAAGTATTTGTAAAAGTGAAGAAGTAAAGTAAGAAAAGAAGAAAGAATTTCAGTTTTAAGTATAATGCTTTGAGAAGTAATAAGTATTTTGTAAAAGTGAAGAAGTAAAGTAAGAAAAGAAGAAAGAATTTCAGTTTTATAAGTATGTTTTGAGAAGTAATAAGTATTTTTGTTAAAGTGAAGAAGTAAGATAAGAAAAGAAGAAAGAATTTCAGTTTTATTGTTATGTTTTGAGAAGTAATAAGTATTTGTAAAAGTGAAGAAGTAAGATAAGAAAAGAAGAAAGAATTTCAGTTTTAAAAGTATGCTTTGAGAAGTAATAAGTATTTGTAAAAGTGAAGAAGTAAAGTAAGAAAAGAAGAAAGAATTTCAGTTTTAAGTATTATGCTTTGAGAAGTAATAAGTATTTTGTAAAAGTGAAGAAGTAAAGTAAGAAAAGAAGAAAGAATTTCAGTTTTATAAGTATGCTTTGAGAAGTAATGAGTAATTTTGTAAAAGTGAAGAAGTAAAGTAAGAAAAGAAGAAAGAATTTCAGTTTTAAGTATTATGCTTTGAGAAGTAATGAGTATTTTTGTTAAAGTGAAGAAGTAAAGTAAGAAAAGAAGAAAGAATTTCAGTTTTATTGTTATGTTTTGAGAAGTAATAAGTATTTTGTAAAAGTGAGGAAGTAAGATAAGAAAAGAAGAAAGAATTTCAGTTTTATTGTTATGTTTTGAGAAGTAATAAGTATTTTGTAAAAGTGAAGAAGTAAAGTAAGAAAGGAAGAAAGAATTTCAGTTTTATTGTTATGTTTTGAGAAGTAATAAGTATTTTGTAAAAGTGAGGAAGTAAGATAAGAAAAGAAGAAAGAATTTCAGTTTTATAAGTATGCTTTGAGAAGTAATAAGTATTTTGAAAAGTGAAGAAGTAAAGTAAGAAAAGAAGAAAGAATTTCAGTTTTATTGTTATGTTTTGAGAAGTAATGAGTAATTTTGTTAAAGTGAAGAAGTAAAGTAAGAAAAGAAGAAAGAATTTCAGTTTTATTGTTATGTTTTGAGAAGTAATAAGTATTT
Source organism: Loxodes magnus (assembly GCA_946699065.1). Lineage (NCBI taxonomy): Eukaryota > Ciliophora > Karyorelictea > Loxodida > Loxodidae > Loxodes > Loxodes magnus. The sequence goes on from CAMPDV010004653.1 coordinate 1,361, forward strand.
GTAAAAGTGAAGAAGTAAAGTAAGAAAAGAAGAAAGAATTTCAGTTTTAAGTATTATGCTTTGAGAATTAATAAGTATTTGTTAAAGTGAAGAAGTAAGATAAGAAAAGAAGAAAGAATTTCAGTTTTATAAGTATGCTTTGAGAAGTAATAAGTATTTTTGTTAAAGTGAAGAAGTAAAGTAAGAAAAGAAGAAAGAATTTCAGTTTTAAAAGTATGCTTTGAGAAGTAATGAGTAATTTTGTTAAAGTGAAGAAGTAAAGTAAGAAAAGAAGAAAGAATTTCAGTTTTATAAGTATGTTTTGAGAAGTAATGAGTAATTTTGTTAAAGTGAAGAAGTAAAGTAAGAAAAGAAGAAAGCATTTCAGTTTTATTGTTATGTTTTGAGAAGTAATAAGTATTTTGTTAAAGTGAAGAAGTAAGATAAGAAAGGAAGAAAGCATTTCAGTTTTATTGTTATGTTTTGAGAAGTAATAAGTATTTTGTTAAAGTGAAGAAGTAAAGTAAGAAAAGAAGAAAGCATTTCAGTTTTATTGTTATGTTTTGAGAAGTAATAAGTATTTGTAAAAGTGAAGAAGTAAAGTAAGAAAAGAAGAAAGAATTTCAGTTTTATAAGTATGTTTTGAGAAGTAATAAGTATTTGTAAAAGTGAAGAAGTAAAGTAAGAAAAGAAGAAAGAATTTCAGTTTTATAAGTATGCTTTGAGAAGTAATAAGTATTTTTGTTAAAGTGAAGAAGTAAAGTAAGAAAAGAAGAAAGAATTTCAGTTTTATTGTTATGTTTTGAGAAGTAATAAGTATTTTGTAAAAGTGATGAAGTAAGATAAGAAAAGAAGAAAGAATTTCAGTTTTATTGTTATGTTTTGAGAAGTAATAAGTATTTTGTAAAAGTGAAGAAGTAAAGTAAGAAAGGAAGAAAGCATTTCAGTTTTATTGTTATGTTTTGAGAAGTAATAAGTATTTGTAAAAGTGAAGAAGTAAAGTAAGAAAAGAAGAAAGAATTTCAGTTTTATAAGTATGCTTTGAGAAGTAATGAGTAATTTTGTTAAAGTGAAGAAGTAAAGTAAGAAAAGAAGAAAGAATTTCTGTTTTATTGTTATGTTTTGAGAAGTAATGAGTAATTTTGTTAAAGTGAAGAAGTAAAGTAAGAAAAGAAGAAAGAATTTCAGTTTTATTGTTATGTTTTGAGAAGTAATAAGTATTTGTAAAAGTGAAGAAGTAAAGTAAGAAAAGAAGAAAGAATTTCAGTTTTAAGTATTATGCTTTGAGAATTAATAAGTATTTGTTAAAGTGAAGAAGTAAGATAAGAAAAGAAGAAAGAATTTCAGTTTTATAAGTATGCTTTGAGAAGTAATAAGTATTTGTAAAAGTGAGGAAGTAAAGTAAGAAAAGAAGAAAGAATTTCAGTTTTAAGTATTATGCTTTGAGAAGTAATGAGTAATTTTGTTAAAGTGAAGAAGTAAAGTAAGAAAAGAAGAAAGAATTTCAGTTTTATAAGTATGTTTTGAGAAGTAATAAGTATTTTTGTTAAAGTGAAGAAGTAAGATAAGAAAAGAAGAAAGAATTTCAGTTTTATTGTTATGTTTTGAGAAGTAATAAGTATTTGTAAAAGTGAAGAAGTAAGATAAGAAAAGAAGAAAGAATTTCAGTTTTAAAAGTATGCTTTGAGAAGTAATAAGTATTTGTAAAAGTGAAGAAGTAAAGTAAGAAAAGAAGAAAGAATTTCAGTTTTAAGTATAATGCTTTGAGAAGTAATAAGTATTTTGAAAAGTGAAGAAGTAAAGTAAGAAAAGAAGAAAGAATTTCAGTTTTAAAAGCATGCTTTGAGAAGTAATAAGTATTTTGTTAAAGTGAAGAAGTAAAGTAAGAAAAGAAGAAAGAATTTCAGTTTTATTGTTATGTTTTGAGAATTAATAAGTATTTGTAAAAGTGAAGAAGTAAAGTAAGAAAAGAAGAAAGAATTTCTGTTTTATAAGTATGCTTTGAGAAGTAATAAGTATTTGTAAAAGTGAAGAAGTAAAGTAAGAAAAGAAGAAAGAATTTCAGTTTTAAGTATTATGCTTTGAGAAGTAATAAGTATTTTGTAAAAGTGAAGAAGTAAAGTAAGAAAAGAAGAAAGAATTTCAGTTTTAAGTATAATGCTTTGAGAAGTAATAAGTATTTTGAAAAGTGAAGAAGTAAAGTAAGAAAAGAAGAAAGAATTTCAGTTTTATTGTTATGTTTTGAGAAGTAATAAGTATTATGAAAAGTGAAGAAGTAAGATAAGAAAAGAAGAAAGAATTTCAGTTTTAAGTATTATGCTTTGAGAAGTAATAAGTATTTGTAAAAGTGAAGAAGTAAAGTAAGAAAAGAAGAAAGAATTTCAGTTTTATAAGTATGCTTTGAGAAGTAATAAGTAATTTTGTTAAAGTGAAGAAGTAAAGTAAGAAAAGAAGAAAGAATTTCAGTTTTATAAGTATGCTTTGAGAAGTAATAAGTATTTGTAAAAGTGAAGAAGTAAAGTAAGAAAAGAAGAAAGAATTTCAGTTTTAAGTATTATGCTTTGAGAATTAATAAATATTTGTTAAAGTGAAGAAGTAAGATAAGAAAAGAAGAAAGAATTTCAGTTTTAAGTATTATGCTTTGAGAAGTAATGAGTAATTTTGTTAAAGTGAAGAAGTAAAGTAAGAAAAGAAGAAAGAATTTCAGTTTTATAAGTATGCTTTGAGAAGTAATGAGTAATTTTGTAAAAGTGAAGAAGTAAAGTAAGAAAAGAAGAAAGAATTTCAGTTTTATAAGTATGCTTTGAGAAGTAATAAGTATTTTTGTTAAAGTGAAGAAGTAAAGTAAGAAAAGAAGAAAGAATTTCAGTTTTATAAGTATGCTTTGAGAAGTAATAAGTATTTGTAAAAGTGAAGAAGTAAAGTAAGAAAAGAAGAAAGAATTTCAGTTTTATTGTTATGTTTTGAGAAGTAATAAGTATTTTGTAAAAGTGAAGAAGTAAAGTAAGAAAAGAAGAAAGAATTTCAGTTTTATTGTTATGTTTTGAGAAGTAATAAGTATTTGTAAAAGTGAAGAAGTAAAGTAAGAAAAGAAGAAAGAATTTCAGTTTTATAAGTATGCTTTGAGAAGTAATAAGTAATTTTGTTAAAGTGAAGAAGTAAAGTAAGAAAAGAAGAAAGAATTTCAGTTTTATTGTTATGTTTTGAGAAGTAATAAGTATTTTGTAAAAGTGAAGAAGTAAAGTAAGAAAGGAAGAAAGAATTTCAGTTTTATTGTTATGTTTTGAGAAGTAATAAGTATTTGTAAAAGTGAAGAAGTAAAGTAAGAAAAGAAGAAAGAATTTCAGTTTTAAAAGTATGCTTTGAGAAGTAATAAGTATTTGTAAAAGTGAAGAAGTAAAGTAAGAAAAGAAGAAAGAATTTCAGTTTTATAAGTATGTTTTGAGAAGTAATAAGTATTTTGAAAAGTGAAGAAGTAAAGTTAGAAAAGAAGAAAGAATTTCAGTTTTATAAGTATGCTTTGAGAAGTAATGAGTATTTTGAAAAGTGAAGAAGTAAAGTAAGAAAAGAAGAAAGAATTTCAGTTTTATTGTTATGTTTTGAGAAGTAATAAGTATTTTGAAAAGTGAAGAAGTAAAGTAAGAAAAGAAGAAAGAATTTCAGTTTTATTGTTATGTTTTGAGAAGTAATAAGTATTTTGTAAAAGTGAAGAAGTAAAGTAAGAAAAGAAGAAAGAATTTCAGTTTTATAAGTATGCTTTGAGAAGTAATAAGTAATTTTGTTAAAGTGAAGAAGTAAAGTAAGAAAAGAAGAAAGAATTTCAGTTTTATAAGTATGTTTTGAGAAGTAATAAGTATTTTTGTTAAAGTGAAGAAGTAAGATAAGAAAAGAAGAAAGAATTTCAGTTTTATAAGTATGCTTTGAGAAGTAATAAGTATTTGTAAAAGAGAAGAAGTAAAGTAAGAAAAGAAGAAAGAATTTCAGTTTTATTGTTATGTTTTGAGAAGTAATGAGTAATTTTGTTAAAGTGAAGAAGTAAAGTAAGAAAAGAAGAAAGAATTTCAGTTTTATTGTTATGTTTTGAGAAGTAATAAGTATTTGTAAAAGTGAAGAAGTAAAGTAAGAAAAGAAGAAAGAATTTCAGTTTTAAGTATTATGTTTTGAGAAGTAATAAGTATTTGTAAAAGTGAAGAAGTAAAGTAAGAAAAGAAGAAAGAATTTCAGTTTTAAGTATTATGCTTTGAGAAGTAATAAGTATTTGTTAAAGTGAAGAAGTAAAGTAAGAAAAGAAGAAAGAATTTCAGTTTTAAGTATTATGCTTTGAGAAGTAATAAGTATTTGTAAAAGTGAAGAAGTAAAGTAAGAAAAGAAGAAAGAATTTCAGTTTTAAGTATTATGCTTTGAGAAGTAATAAGTATTTGTTAAAGTGAAGAAGTAAAGTAAGAAAAGAAGAAAGAATTTCAGTTTTAAGTACTATGCTTTGAGAAGTAATAAGTATTTGTAAAAGTGAAGAAGTAAGATAAGAAAAGAAGAAAGCATTTCTGTTTTATAAGTATGCTTTGAGAAGTAATAAGTATTTGTAAAAGTGAAGAAGTAAAGTAAGAAAAGAAGAAAGAATTTCAGTTTTAAGTATTATGTTTTGAGAAGTAATGAGTAATTTTGTTAAAGTGAAGAAGTAAGATAAGAAAAGAAGAAAGAATTTCAGTTTTAAGTATTATGCTTTGAGAAGTAATAAGTATTTGTTAAAGTGAAGAAGTAAAGTAAGAAAAGAAGAAAGAATTTCAGTTTTAAGTATTATGCTTTGAGAAGTAATAAGTATTTGTTAAAGTGAAGAAGTAAAGTAAGAAAAGAAGAAAGAATTTCAGTTTTAAGTATTATGCTTTGAGAAGTAATAAGTATTTGTTAAAGTGAAGAAGTAAAGTAAGAAAAGAAGAAAGAATTTCTGTTTTATAAGTATGCTTTGAGAAGTAATAAGTATTTGTTAAAGTGAAGAAGTAAAGTAAGAAAAGAAGAAAGAATTTCAGTTTTAAGTATTATGTTTTGAGAAGTAATAAGTATTTGTAAAAGTGAAGAAGTAAAGTAAGAAAAGAAGAAAGCATTTCTGTTTTATAAGTATGCTTTGAGAAGTAATAAGTATTTGTAAAAGTGAGGAAGTAAAGTAAGAAAAGAAGAAAGAATTTCAGTTTTAAGTATTATGCTTTGAGAAGTAATAAGTATTTGTTAAAGTGAAGAAGTAAAGTAAGAAAAGAAGAAAGAATTTCAGTTTTAAGTATTATGCTTTGAGAAGTAATAAGTATTTGTTAAAGTGAAGAAGTAAAGTAAGAAAAGAAGAAAGAATTTCAGTTTTAAGTATTATGCTTTGAGAAGTAATAAGTATTTGTAAAAGTGAAGAAGTAAAGTAAGAAAGGAAGAAAGCATTTCAGTTTTATTGTTATGTTTTGAGAAGTAATAAGTATTTGTAAAAGTGAAGAAGTAAAGTAAGAAAAGAAGAAAGAATTTCAGTTTTAAGTATTATGTTTTGAGAAGTAATGAGTAATTTTGTTAAAGTGAAGAAGTAAGATAAGAAAAGAAGAAAGAATTTCAGTTTTATAAGTATGCTTTGAGAAGTAATAAGTATTTGTAAAAGTGAGGAAGTAAAGTAAGAAAAGAAGAAAGAATTTCAGTTTTAAGTATTATGCTTTGAGAAGTAATAAGTATTTGTAAAAGTGAAGAAGTAAAGTAAGAAAAGAAGAAAGAATTTCAGTTTTAAGTATTATGCTTTGAGAATTAATAAGTATTTGTTAAAGTGAAGAAGTAAGATAAGAAAAGAAGAAAGAATTTCAGTTTTATAAGTATGCTTTGAGAAGTAATAAGTATTTGTAAAAGTGAAGAAGTAAAGTAAGAAAAGAAGAAAGAATTTCAGTTTTAAGTATTATGTTTTGAGAAGTAATGAGTAATTTTGTTAAAGTGAAGAAGTAAGATAAGAAAAGAAGAAAGAATTTCAGTTTTATAAGTATGCTTTGAGAAGTAATAAGTATTTGTAAAAGTGAGGAAGTAAAGTAAGAAAAGAAGAAAGAATTTCAGTTTTAAGTATTATGCTTTGAGAAGTAATAAGTATTTGTAAAAGTGAAGAAGTAAAGTAAGAAAAGAAGAAAGAATTTCAGTTTTAAGTATTATGCTTTGAGAAGTAATAAGTATTTGTAAAAGTGAAGAAGTAAGATAAGAAAAGAAGAAAGCATTTCTGTTTTATAAGTATGCTTTGAGAAGTAATAAGTATTTTGAAAAGTGAAGAAGTAAAGTAAGAAAAGAAGAAAGAATTTCAGTTTTATAAGTATGCTTTGAGAAGTAATGAGTAATTTTGTTAAAGTGAAGAAGTAAAGTAAGAAAAGAAGAAAGCATTTCAGTTTTATTGTTATGTTTTGAGAAGTAATAAGTATTTGTAAAAGTGAAGAAGTAAAGTAAGAAAAGAAGAAAGAATTTCAGTTTTATAAGTATGCTTTGAGAAGTAATAAGTATTTGTAAAAGTGAAGAAGTAAGATAAGAAAAGAAGAAAGCATTTCTGTTTTATAAGTATGCTTTGAGAAGTAATAAGTATTTTGAAAAGTGAAGAAGTAAAGTAAGAAAAGAAGAAAGCATTTCAGTTTTATTGTTATGTTTTGAGAAGTAATAAGTATTTTGTTAAAGTGAAGAAGTAAAGTAAGAAAAGAAGAAAGAATTTCAGTTTTAAGTATTATGCTTTGAGAAGTAATAAGTATTTGTAAAAGTGAAGAAGTAAAGTAAGAAAAGAAGAAAGAATTTCAGTTTTAAGTATTATGTTTTGAGAATTAATAAGTATTTGTAAAAGTGAAGAAGTAAAGTAAGAAAAGAAGAAAGAATTTCAGTTTTATAAGTATGCTTTGAGAAGTAATGAGTAATTTTGTTAAAGTGAAGAAGTAAAGTAAGAAAAGAAGAAAGAATTTCAGTTTTATTGTTATGTTTTGAGAAGTAATAAGTATTTGTAAAAGTGAAGAAGTAAAGTAAGAAAAGAAGAAAGAATTTCAGTTTTAAGTATTATGCTTTGAGAATTAATAAGTATTTGTTAAAGTGAAGAAGTAAGATAAGAAAAGAAGAAAGAATTTCAGTTTTATAAGTATGCTTTGAGAAGTAATGAGTAATTTTGTTAAAGTGAAGAAGTAAAGTAAGAAAAGAAGAAAGAATTTCAGTTTTAAGTATTATGCTTTGAGAAGTAATGAGTAATTTTGTTAAAGTGAAGAAGTAAAGTAAGAAAAGAAGAAAGCATTTCAGTTTTATTGTTATGTTTTGAGAAGTAATAAGTATTTTGTTAAAGTGAAGAAGTAAGATAAGAAAAGAAGAAAGAATTTCAGTTTTATAAGTATGCTTTGAGAAGTAATAAGTATTTTGAAAAGTGAAGAAGTAAAGTAAGAAAAGAAGAAAGAATTTCAGTTTTATTGTTATATTTTGAGAAGTAATAAGTATTTTGAAAAGTGAAGAAGTAAAGTAAGAAAAGAAGAAAGAATTTCAGTTTTATTGTTATGTTTTGAGAAGTAATAAGTATTTTGTTAAAGTGAAGAAGTAAAGTAAGAAAAGAAGAAAGAATTTCAGTTTTAAGTATTATGCTTTGAGAAGTAATGAGTAATTTTGTTAAAGTGAAGAAGTAAAGTAAGAAAAGAAGAAAGAATTTCAGTTTTATAAGTATTATGCTTTGAGAAGTAATGAGTAATTTTGTTAAAGTGAAGAAGTAAAGTAAGAAAAGAAGAAAGCATTTCAGTTTTATTGTTATGTTTTGAGAAGTAATGAGTAATTTTGTTAAAGTGAAGAAGTAAAGTAAGAAAAGAAGAAAGAATTTCAGTTTTATTGTTATGTTTTGAGAAGTAATAAGTATTTGTAAAAGTGAAGAAGTAAAGTAAGAAAAGAAGAAAGCATTTCAGTTTTATTGTTATGTTTTGAGAAGTAATAAGTATTTGTAAAAGTGAAGAAGTAAAGTAAGAAAAGAAGAAAGAATTTCAGTTTTATAAGTATGCTTTGAGAAGTAATGAGTAATTTTGTAAAAGTGAAGAAGTAAGATAAGAAAAGAAGAAAGCAATTCTGTTTTATAAGTATGCTTTGAGAAGTAATGAGTAATTTTGTTAAAGTGAAGAAGTAAAGTAAGAAAAGAAGAAAGAATTTCAGTTTTAAGTATTATGCTTTGAGAATTAATAAGTATTTGTTAAAGTGAATAAGTAAGATAAGAAAAGAAGAAAGCATTTCTGTTTTATAAGTATGCTTTGAGAAGTAATAAGTATTTGTAAAAGTGAAGAAGTAAAGTAAGAAAAGAAGAAAGAATTTCAGTTTTAAGTATTATGTTTTGAGAAGTAATGAGTAATTTTGTTAAAGTGAAGAAGTAAGATAAGAAAAGAAGAAAGAATTTCAGTTTTATTGTTATGTTTTGAGAAGTAATAAGTATTTGTAAAAGTGAAGAAGTAAAGTAAGAAAAGAAGAAAGAATTTCAGTTTTATAAGTATGCTTTGAGAAGTAATAAGTATTTGTAAAAGTGAAGAAGTAAAGTAAGAAAAGAAGAAAGAATTTCAGTTTTAAAAGTATGCTTTGAGAAGTAATAAGTATTTTGAAAAGTTAAGAAGTAAAGTAAGAAAAGAAGAAAGAATTTCAGTTTTAAAAGTATGCTTTGAGAAGTAATGAGTAATTTTGTTAAAGTGAAGAAGTAAAGTAAGAAAAGAAGAAAGAATTTCAGTTTTAAGTATTATGCTTTGAGAAGTAATAAGTATTTGTAAAAGTGAAGAAGTAAAGTAAGAAAGGAAGAAAGAATTTTAGTTTTATTGTTATGTTTTGAGAATTAATAAGTATTTGTAAAAGTGAAGAAGTAAAGTAAGAAAAGAAGAAAGAATTTCAGTTTTATAAGTATGCTTTGAGAAGTAATGAGTAATTTTGTTAAAGTGAAGAAGTAAAGTAAGAAAAGAAGAAAGAATTTCAGTTTTATTGTTATGTTTTGAGAAGTAATAAGTATTTGTAAAAGTGAAGAAGTAAAGTAAGAAAAGAAGAAAGAATTTCAGTTTTAAGTATTATGCTTTGAGAATTAATAAATATTTGTTAAAGTGAAGAAGTAAGATAAGAAAAGAAGAAAGAATTTCTGTTTTATTGTTATGTTTTGAGAAGTAATGAGTAATTTTGTTAAAGTGAAGAAGTAAAGTAAGAAAAGAAGAAAGAATTTCAGTTTTAAGTATTATGCTTTGAGAAGTAATGAGTAATTTTGTAAAAGTGAAGAAGTAAAGTAAGAAAAGAAGAAAGCATTTCAGTTTTAAGTATTATGTTTTGAGAAGTAATAAGTATTTTGTTAAAGTGAAGAAGTAAGATAAGAAAAGAAGAAAGAATTTCAGTTTTATAAGTATGCTTTGAGAAGTAATAAGTATTTTGAAAAGTGAAGAAGTAAAGTAAGAAAAGAAGAAAGAATTTCAGTTTTATTGTTATATTTTGAGAAGTAATAAGTATTTTGAAAAGTGAAGAAGTAAAGTAAGAAAAGAAGAAAGAATTTCAGTTTTATTGTTATGTTTTGAGAAGTAATGAGTAATTTTGTTAAAGTGAAGAAGTAAAGTAAGAAAAGAAGAAAGAATTTCAGTTTTAAGTATTATGCTTTGAGAAGTAATGAGTAATTTTGTTAAAGTGAAGAAGTAAAGTAAGAAAAGAAGAAAGAATTTCAGTTTTAAGTATTATGCTTTGAGAAGTAATGAGTAATTTTGTTAAAGTGAAGAAGTAAAGTAAGAAAAGAAGAAAGCATTTCAGTTTTATTGTTATGTTTTGAGAAGTAATAAGTATTTTGTTAAAGTGAAGAAGTAAAGTAAGAAAAGAAGAAAGAATTTCAGTTTTAAGTATTATGCTTTGAGAAGTAATGAGTAATTTTGTTAAAGTGAAGAAGTAAAGTAAGAAAAGAAGAAAGCATTTCAGTTTTATTGTTATGTTTTGAGAAGTAATAAGTATTTGTAAAAGTGAAGAAGTAAAGTAAGAAAAGAAGAAAGAATTTCAGTTTTATTGTTATGTTTTGAGAAGTAATAAGTATTTTGTAAAAGTGAGGAAGTAAGATAAGAAAAGAAGAAAGAATTTCAGTTTTATTGTTATATTTTGAGAAGTAATAAGTATTTTGTTAAAGTGAAGAAGTAAAGTAAGAAAAGAAGAAAGAATTTCAGTTTTAAGTATTATGCTTTGAGAAGTAATAAGTGTTTTGAAAAGTGAAGAAGTAAAGTAAGAAAGGAAGAAAGCATTTCTGTTTTATAAGTATGCTTTGAGAAGTAATAAGTATTTTGTTAAAGTTAAGAAGTAAAGTAAGAAAAGAAGAAAGAATTTCAGTTTTATAAGTATGCTTTGAGAAGTAATGAGTAATTTTGTTAAAGTGAAGAAGTAAAGTAAGAAAAGAAGAAAGAATTTCAGTTTTATTGTTATGTTTTGAGAAGTAATAAGTATTTGTAAAAGTGAAGAAGTAAAGTAAGAAAAGAAGAAAGAATTTCAGTTTTAAGTATTATGCTTTGAGAATTAATAAGTATTTGTTAAAGTGAAGAAGTAAGATAAGAAAAGAAGAAAGAATTTCAGTTTTATAAGTATGCTTTGAGAAGTAATGAGTAATTTTGCTAAAAGTGAAGAAGTAAAGTAAGAAAAGAAGAAAGAATTTCAGTTTTAAAAGTATGCTTTGAGAAGTAATAAGTATTTGTAAAAGTGAAGAAGTAAAGTAAGAAAAGAAGAAAGAATTTCAGTTTTAAGTATTATGCTTTGAGAAGTAATAAGTATTTTGAAAAGTGAAGAAGTAAAGTAAGAAAAGAAGAAAGAATTTCAGTTTTATTGTTATGTTTTGAGAAGTAATAAGTATTTTGAAAAGTGAAGAAGTAAAGTAAGAAAAGAAGAAAGAATTTCAGTTTTAAAAGTATGCTTTGAGAAGTAATAAGTATTTGTAAAAGTGAAGAAGTAAAGTAAGAAAAGAAGAAAGAATTTCAGTTTTATTGTTATGTTTTGAGAAGTAATAAGTATTTTGTAAAAGTGAAGAAGTAAAGTAAGAAAGGAAGAAAGAATTTTAGTTTTATTGTTATGTTTTGAGAAGTAATAAGTATTTTGAAAAGTGAAGAAGTAAAGTAAGAAAAGAAGAAAGAATTTCAGTTTTATAAGTATGCTTTGAGAAGTAATTAGTATTTTGAAAAGTGAAGAAGTAAAGTAAGAAAAGAAGAAAGAATTTCAGTTTTAAGTATTATGCTTTGAGAAGTAATAAGTATTTGTAAAAGTGAAGAAGTAAAGTAAGAAAAGAAGAAAGAATTTCAGTTTTAAGTATTATGCTTTGAGAAGTAATAAGTATTTTGAAAAGTGAAGAAGTAAAGTAAGAAAAGAAGAAAGAATTTCAGTTTTAAGTATTATGCTTTGAGAATTAATAAGTATTTGTTAAAGTGAAGAAGTAAGATAAGAAAAGAAGAAAGAATTTCAGTTTTAAGTATTATGCTTTGAGAATTAATAAGTATTTTGAAAAGTGAAGAAGTAAAGTAAGAAAAGAAGAAAGAATTTCAGTTTTATTGTTATGTTTTGAGAAGTAATAAGTATTTTGTAAAAGTTAAGAAGTAAAGTAAGAAAAGAAGAAAGAATTTCAGTTTTAAGTATTATGCTTTGAGAAGTAATAAGTATTTGTAAAAGTGAAGAAGTAAGATAAGAAAAGAAGAAAGAATTTCAGTTTTAAAAGTATGCTTTGAGAAGTAATAAGTATTTGTAAAAGTGAAGAAGTAAAGTAAGAAAAGAAGAAAGAATTTCAGTTTTATAAGTATGCTTTGAGAAGTAATAAGTATTTGTAAAAGTGAAGAAGTAAAGTAAGAAAAGAAGAAAGAATTTCAGTTTTAAGTATTATGCTTTGAGAATTAATAAGTATTTTTAAAAGTGAAGAAGTAAGATAAGAAAAGAAGAAAGAATTTCTGTTTTATAAGTATGCTTTGAGAAGTAATAAGTATTTGTAAAAGTGAAGAAGTAAAGTAAGAAAAGAAGAAAGAATTTCAGTTTTATTGTTATGTTTTGAGAAGTAATAAGTATTTGTAAAAGTGAAGAAGTAAAGTAAGAAAAGAAGAAAGAATTTCAGTTTTAAGTATTATGCTTTGAGAAGTAATGAGTAATTTTGTAAAAGTGAAGAAGTAAGATAAGAAAAGAAGAAAGAATTTCAGTTTTAAGTATTATGCTTTGAGAATTAATAAGTATTTTGAAAAGTGAAGAAGTAAAGTAAGAAAAGAAGAAAGAATTTCAGTTTTATTGTTATGTTTTGAGAAGTAATAAGTATTTTGTAAAAGTTAAGAAGTAAAGTAAGAAAAGAAGAAAGAATTTCAGTTTTAAGTATTATGCTTTGAGAAGTAATAAGTATTTGTAAAAGTGAAGAAGTAAGATAAGAAAAGAAGAAAGAATTTCAGTTTTAAAAGTATGCTTTGAGAAGTAATAAGTATTTGTAAAAGTGAAGAAGTAAAGTAAGAAAAGAAGAAAGAATTTCAGTTTTATTGTTATGTTTTGAGAAGTAATAAGTATTTTGTTAAAGTGAAGAAGTAAAGTAAGAAAAGAAGAAAGAATTTCAGTTTTATAAGTATGCTTTGAGAAGTAATAAGTATTTGTAAAAGTGAAGAAGTAAAGTAAGAAAAGAAGAAAGAATTTCAGTTTTAAGTATTATGCTTTGAGAATTAATAAGTATTTTTAAAAGTGAAGAAGTAAGATAAGAAAAGAAGAAAGAATTTCTGTTTTATAAGTATGCTTTGAGAAGTAATAAGTATTTGTAAAAGTGAAGAAGTAAAGTAAGAAAAGAAGAAAGAATTTCAGTTTTATTGTTATGTTTTGAGAAGTAATAAGTATTTGTAAAAGTGAAGAAGTAAAGTAAGAAAAGAAGAAAGAATTTCAGTTTTAAGTATTATGCTTTGAGAAGTAATGAGTAATTTTGTAAAAGTGAAGAAGTAAGATAAGAAAAGAAGAAAGCAATTCTGTTTTATAAGTATGCTTTGAGAAGTAATGAGTAATTTTGTTAAAGTGAAGAAGTAAAGTAAGAAAAGAAGAAAGAATTTCAGTTTTAAGTATTATGCTTTGAGAAGTAATAAGTATTTGTAAAAGTGAAGAAGTAAAGTAAGAAAAGAAGAAAGAATTTCAGTTTTATTGTTATGTTTTGAGAAGTAATAAGTATTTTTGTTAAAGTGAAGAAATAAAGTAAGAAAGGAAGAAAGCATTTCTGTTTTATAAGTATGCTTTGAGAAGTAATTAGTATTTTTGTTAAAGTGAAGAAGTAAAGTAAGAAAAGAAGAAAGAATTTCAGTTTTATTGTTATGTTTTGAGAAGTAATGAGTATTTTTGTTAAAGTGAAGAAGTAAAGTAAGAAAAGAAGAAAGAATTTCAGTTTTATAAGTATGTTTTGAGAAGTAATGAGTAATTTTGTTAAAGTGAAGAAGTAAAGTAAGAAAAGAAGAAAGAATTTCAGTTTTATTGTTATGTTTTGAGAAGTAATAAGTATTTTGTAAAAGTGAAGAAGTAAAGTAAGAAAGGAAGAAAGCATTTCTGTTTTATAAGTATGCTTTGAGAAGTAATGAGTAATTTTGTTAAAGTGAAGAAGTAAAGTAAGAAAAGAAGAAAGAATTTCAGTTTTATTGTTATGTTTTGAGAAGTAATAAGTATTTTGTAAAAGTGAAGAAGTAAAGTAAGAAAAGAAGAAAGAATTTCAGTTTTATAAGTATGTTTTGAGAAGTAATGAGTAATTTTGTTAAAGTGAAGAAGTAAAGTAAGAAAAGAAGAAAGAATTTCAGTTTTAAGTATTATGTTTTGAGAAGTAATGAGTAATTTTGTTAAAGTGAAGAAGTAAGATAAGAAAAGAAGAAAGAATTTCAGTTTTAAAAGTATGCTTTGAGAAGTAATAAGTATTTGTAAAAGTGAAGAAGTAAAGTAAGAAAAGAAGAAAGAATTTCAGTTTTATAAGTATGCTTTGAGAAGTAATAAGTATTTTGAAAAGTGAAGAAGTAAAGTAAGAAAAGAAGAAAGAATTTCAGTTTTATTGTTATGTTTTGAGAAGTAATAAGTATTTTGAAAAGTGAAGAAGTAAAGTAAGAAAGGAAGAAAGCATTTCAGTTTTATTGTTATGTTTTGAAAAGTAATAAGTATTTGTAAAAGTGAAGAAGTAAAGTAAGAAAAGAAGAAAGAATTTCAGTTTTATAAGTATGCTTTGAGAAGTAATAAGTATTTGTAAAAGTGAAGAAGTAAAGTAAGAAAAGAAGAAAGAATTTCAGTTTTATTGTTATGTTTTGAGAAGTAATAAGTATTTGTAAAAGTGAAGAAGTAAAGTAAGAAAAGAAGAAAGCATTTCAGTTTTATAAGTATGTTTTGAGAAGTAATGAGTAATTTTGTTAAAGTGAAGAAGTAAAGTAAGAAAAGAAGAAAGAATTTCAGTTTTAAAAGTATGCTTTGAGAAGTAATAAGTATTTGTAAAAGTGAAGAAGTAAAGTAAGAAAAGAAGAAAGAATTTCAGTTTTATAAGTATGCTTTGAGAAGTAATAAGTATTTTGAAAAGTGAAGAAGTAAAGTAAGAAAAGAAGAAAGAATTTCAGTTTTATTGTTATGCTTTGAGAAGTAATAAGTATTTTGTAAAAGTGAAGAAGTAAAGTAAGAAAGGAAGAAAGCATTTCAGTTTTATTGTTATGTTTTGAAAAGTAATAAGTATTTGTAAAAGTGAAGAAGTAAAGTAAGAAAAGAAGAAAGAATTTCAGTTTTATAAGTATGCTTTGAGAAGTAATAAGTATTTGTAAAAGTGAAGAAGTAAAGTAAGAAAAGAAGAAAGAATTTCAGTTTTATAAGTATGCTTTGAGAAGTAATGAGTAATTTTGTTAAAGTGAAGAAGTAAAGTAAGAAAAGAAGAAAGAATTTCAGTTTTAAAAGTATGCTTTGAGAAGTAATAAGTATTTGTAAAAGTGAAGAAGTAAAGTAAGAAAAGAAGAAAGCATTTCAGTTTTATAAGTATGCTTTGAGAAGTAATAAGTATTTTAAAAGTGAAGAAGTAAAGTAAGAAAGGAAGAAAGCATTTCTGTTTTATAAGTATGCTTTGAGAAGTAATAAGTATTTTGTTAAAGTTAAGAAGTAAAGTAAGAAAAGAAGAAAGCATTTCAGTTTTATTGTTATGTTTTGAAAAGTAATAAGTATTTGTAAAAGTGAAGAAGTAAAGTAAGAAAAGAAGAAAGAATTTCAGTTTTATAAGTATGCTTTGAGAAGTAATAAGTATTTGTAAAAGTGAAGAAGTAAAGTAAGAAAAGAAGAAAGAATTTCAGTTTTATAAGTATGCTTTGAGAAGTAATGAGTAATTTTGTTAAAGTGAAGAAGTAAAGTAAGAAAAGAAGAAAGAATTTCAGTTTTATAAGTATGCTTTGAGAAGTAATAAGTATTTGTAAAAGTGAAGAAGTAAAGTAAGAAAAGAAGAAAGAATTTCAGTTTTAAAAGTATGCTTTGAGAAGTAATAAGTATTTGTAAAAGTGAAGAAGTAAAGTAAGAAAAGAAGAAAGAATTTCAGTTTTATAAGTATGCTTTGAGAAGTAATGAGTAATTTTGTTAAAGTGAAGAAGTAAAGTAAGAAAAGAAGAAAGAATTTCTTTGAGAAGTAATAAGTATTTTGAAAAGTGAAGAAGTAAAGTAAGAAAAGAAGAAAGAATTTCAGTTTTATTGTTATGTTTTGAGAAGTAATAAGTATTTGTTAAAGTGAAGAAGTCAGATAAGAAAAGAAGAAAGAATTTCAGTTTTATAAGTATGCTTTGAGAAGTAATAAGTATTTGTAAAAGTGAAGAAGTAAAGTAAGAAAAGAAGAAAGAATTTCAGTTTTATAAGTATGCTTTGAGAAGTAATGAGTAATTTTGTTAAAGTGAAGAAGTAAATAAGAAAAGAAGAAAGAATTTCAGTTTTATTGTTATGTTTGAGAAGTAATAAGTATTTTGTTAAAGTTAAAGTAAGAAAAGAAGAAAGAAGTTTTAAAAGTATGCTTTGAGAAGTAATAATTTTGAAAAGTGAAGAAGTAAAGTAAGAAAGAAGAAGAATTTCAAAGCATTTGCTGTTTTGAAAAGTGAAGAAGTAAAGTAAGAAAGGAAGAAAGCATTTCTGTTTTATAAGTATGCTTTGAGAAGTAATTAGTATTTTGTAAAAGTGAAGAAGTAAAGTAAGAAAGGATGAAAGCATTTCTGTTTTATAAGTTATGTTTTGAAAAGTAATAAGTATTTGTAAAAGTGAAGAAGTAAAGTAAGAAAAGAAGAAAGAATTTCAGTTTTATTGTATGCTTTGAGAAGTAATAAGTATTTGTAAAAGTGAAGAAGTAAAGTAAGAAAAGAAGAAAGAATTTCAGTTTTATTGTTATGTTTTGAGAAGTAATAAGTATTTGTTAAAGTGAAGAAGTAAGATAAGAAAGAAGAAAGAATTTCAGTTTTAAGTATTATGCTTTGAGAAGTAATAAGTATTTTGAAAAGTGAAGAAGTAAAGTAAGAAAAGAAGAAAGCATTTCAGTTTTATAAGTTATGTTTTGAGAAGTAATAAGTATTTGTAAAAGTGAAGAAGTAAAGTAAGAAAAGAAGAAAGAATTTCAGTTTTAGTATTATGCTTTGAGAAGTAATAAGTATTTGTAAAAGTGAAGAAGTAAGAGTAAGAAAAGAAGAAAGCATTTCAGTTTTAGTATTATGCTTTGAGAAGTAATAAGTATTTTGAAAAGTGAAGAAGTAAAGTAAGAAAAGAAGAAAGAATTTCAGTTTTATAAGTTATGTTTTGAGAAGTAATAAGTATTTTGAAAAGTGAAGAAGTAAAGTAAGAAAGGAAGAAAGAATTTCAGTTTTATAAGTTATGTTTTGAGAAGTAATAAGTATTTTGAAAAGTGAAGAAGTAAAGTAAGAAAAGAAGAAAGAATTTCAGTTTTATAAGTATGCTTTGAGAAGTAATAAGTATTTGTAAAAGTGAAGAAGTCAGATAAGAAAAGAAGAAAGAATTTCAGTTTTAAAAGTATGCTTTGAGAAGTAATAAGTATTTTGAAAAGTGAAGAAGTAAAGTAAGAAAAGAAGAAAGAATTTCAGTTTTAAGTATTATGCTTTGAGAAGTAATGAGTAATTTTGTTAAAGTGAAGAAGTAAAGTAAGAAAAGAAGAAAGAATTTCAGTTTTATTATTATGTTTTGAGAAGTAATAAGTATTTTGAAAAGTGAAGAAGTAAGAGTAAGAAAAGAAGAAAGAATTTCAGTTTTATAAGTATGCTTTGAGAAGTAATAAGTATTTTGAAAAGTGAAGAAGTAAAGTAAGAAAAGAAGAAAGAATTTCAGTTTTAAGTGTTATGTTTTGAGAAGTAATAAGTATTTTTGTTAAAGTGAAGAAGTAAAGTAAGAAAGGAAGAAAGCATTTCAGTTTTATAAGTTATGTTTTGAGAAGTAATTAGTATTTGTAAAAGTGAAGAAGTAAAGTAAGAAAAGAAGAAAGAATTTCAGTTTTATAAGTATGCTTTGAGAAGTAATGAGTATTTGTAAAAGTGAAGAAGTAAAGTAAGAAAAGAAGAAAGAATTTCAGTTTTATAAGTATGCTTTGAGAAGTAATGAGTAATTTTGTTAAAGTGAAGAAGTAAAGTAAGAAAAGAAGAAAGCATTTCTGTTTTATTGTTATGCTTTGAGAAGTAATAAGTATTTTGTAAAAGTGAAGAAGTAAAGTAAGAAAGGATGAAAGCATTTCAGTTTTATTGTTATGTTTTGAAAAGTAATGAGTAATTTTGTTAAAGTGAAGAAGTAAAGTAAGAAAAGAAGAAAGAATTTCAGTTTTATAAGTATGCTTTGAGAAGTAATGAGTATTTTGTTAAAGTGAAGAAGTAAAGTAAGAAAAGAAGAAAGAATTTCAGTTTTATTGTTATGTTTTGAGAAGTAATAAGTATTTTGAAAAGTGAAGAAGTAAAGTAAGAAAAGAAGAAAGAATTTCAGTTTTATAAGTATGCTTTGAGAAGTAATGAGTAATTTTGTTAAAGTGAAGAAGTAAAGTAAGAAAAGAAGAAAGAATTTCAGTTTTAAAAGTATGCTTTGAGAAGTAATAAGTATTTGTAAAAGTGAAGAAGTAAAGTAAGAAAAGAAGAAAGAATTTCAGTTTTAAGTTTTGCTTTGAGAAGTAATAAGTGTTTTGAAAAGTGAAGAAGTAAAGTAAGAAAGGAAGAAAGCATTTCTGTTTTATAAGTATGCTTTGAGAAGTAATTAGTATTTTGAAAAGTGAAGAAGTAAAGTAAGAAAAGAAGAAAGAATTTCAGTTTTTATTGTTATGTTTTGAGAAGTAATAAGTATTTTGAAAAGTGAAGAAGTAAAGTAAGAAAAGAAGAAAGAATTTCAGTTTTATAAGTATGCTTTGAGAAGTAATAAGTATTTGTTAAAGTGAAGAAGTAAGATAAGAAAAGAAGAAAGAATTTCAGTTTTATAAGTATGCTTTGAGAAGTAATGAGTAATTTTGTTAAAGTGAAGAAGTAAAGTAAGAAAAGAAGAAAGAATTTCAGTTTTAAAAGTATGCTTTGAGAAGTAATAAGTATTTGTAAAAGTGAAGAAGTAAAGTAAGAAAAGAAGAAAGAATTTCAGTTTTATAAGTATGCTTTGAGAAGTAATAAGTATTTGTAAAAGTGAAGAAGTAAAGTAAGAAAAGAAGAAAGAATTTCAGTTTTATAAGTATGCTTTGAGAAGTAATGAGTAATTTTGTTAAAGTGAAGAAGTAAAGTAAGAAAAGAAGAAAGAATTTCAGTTTTAAAAGTATGCTTTGAGAAGTAATAAGTATTTGTAAAAGTGAAGAAGTAAAGTAAGAAAAGAAGAAAGAATTTCAGTTTTAAGTATTATGCTTTGAGAAGTAATAAGTGTTTTGAAAAGTGAAGAAGTAAAGTAAAGAAAGGAAGAAAGCATTTCTGTTTTATAAGTATGCTTGTAGAAGTAATTAGTATTTTGAAAAGTGAAGAAGTAAAGTAAGAAAAAGAAGAAAGAATTTCAGTTTTATTGTTATGTTTTTGAGAAGTAATAAGTATTTTGAAAAGTGAAGAAGTAAAGTAAGAAAAGAAGAAAGAATTTCAGTTTTATAAGTATGCTTTGAGAAGTAATGAGTAATTTGTTAAAGTGAAGAAGTAAAGTAAGAAAAGAAGAAAGAATTTCAGTTTTAAAAGTATGCTTTGAGAAGTAATAAGTATTTGTAAAAGTGAAGAAGTAAAGTAAGAAAAGAAGAAAGAATTTCAGTTTTAATTATTATGCTTTGAGAAGTAATAAGTGTTTTGGAAAAGTGAAGAAGTAAAGTAAGAAAGGAAGAAAGCATTTCTGTTTTATAAGTATGCTTTGAGAAGTAATAAGTATTTTGTTAAAGTTAAGAAGTAAAGTAAGAAAAGAAGAAAGAGATTTCAGTTTTATTGTTATGTTTTGAGAAGTAATAAGTATTTTGAAAAGCGAAGAAGTAAAGTAAGAAAAGAAGAAAGAATTTCAGTTTTATAAGTATGGCTTTGAGAATTAATAAGTATTTGTAAAAGTGAAGAAGTAAAGTAAGAAAAGAAGAAAGAATTTCAGTTTATAAGTATGCTTTGAGAAGTAATAAGTATTTGTAAAAGTGAAGAAGTAAAGTAAGAAAAGAAGAAAGAATTTCAGTTTTATAAGTATGCTTTGAGAAGTAATGAGTAATTTTGTTAAAGGTGAAGAAGTAAAAGTAAGAAAAGAAGAAAGAATTTCAGTTTTAAAAGTATGCTTTGAGAAGTAATAAGTATTTGTAAAAGTGAAGAAGTAAAGTAAGAAAAGAAGAAAGAATTTCAGTTTTTAATACTTAAAACTGAAATTCTTTCTTCTTTTCTTACTTTACTTCTTCACTTTACAAATACTTATTACTTCTCAAAGCATACTTTTAAAACTGAAATTCTTTCTTCTTTTCTTACTTTACTTCTTCACTTTAACAAAATTACTCATTACTTCTCAAAGCATACTTATAAAACTGAAATTCTTTCTTCTTTTCTTACTTTACTTCTTCACTTTTACAAATACTTATTACTTCTCAAAGCATACTTATAAAACTGAAATTCTTTCTTCTTTTCTTACTTTACTTCTTCACTTTTACAAATACTTATTAATTCTCAAAGCATACTTATAAAACTGAAATTCTTTCTTCTTTTCTTACTTTACTTCTTCGCTTTTCAAAATACTTATTACTTCTCAAAACATAACAATAAAACTGAAATTCTTTCTTCTTTTCTTACTTTACTTCTTAACTTTAACAAAATACTTATTACTTCTCAAAGCATACTTATAAAACAGAAATGCTTTCTTCCTTTCTTACTTTACTTCTTCACTTTTCAAAACACTTATTACTTCTCAAAGCATAATAATTAAAACTGAAATTCTTTCTTCTTTTCTTACTTTACTTCTTCACTTTTACAAATACTTATTACTTCTCAAAGCATACTTTTAAAACTGAAATTCTTTCTTCTTTTCTTACTTTACTTCTTCACTTTAACAAAATTACTCATTACTTCTCAAAGGCATACTTATAAAACTGAAATTCTTTCTTCTTTTCTTACTTTACTTCTTCACTTTTCAAAATACTTATTACTTCTCAAAACATAACAATAAAACTGAAATTCTTTCTTCTTTTCTTACTTTACTTCTTCACTTTTCAAAATACTAATTACTTCTCAAAGCATACTTATAAAACAGAAATGCTTTCTTCCTTTCTTACTTTACTTCTTCACTTTTCAAAACACTTATTACTTCTCAAAGCATAATACTTAAAACTGAAATTCTTTCTTCTTTTCTTACTTTACTTCTTCACTTTTACAAATACTTATTACTTCTCAAAGCATACTTTTAAAACTGAAATTCTTTCTTCTTTCTTACTTTACTTCTTCACTTTAACAAAATTACTCATTACTTCTCAAAGCATACTTATAAAACTGAAATTCTTTCTTCTTTTCTTACTTTACTTCTTCACTTTTACAAATACTTATTACTTCTCAAAGCATACTTATAAAACTGAAATTCTTTCTTCTTTTCTTACTTTACTTCTTCACTTTTACAAATAGCTTATTACTTCTCAAAGCATACTTTTAAAACTGAAATTCTTTCTTCTTTTCTTACTTTACTTCTTCACTTTAACAAAATTACTCATTACTTCTCAAAGCATACTTATAAAAACTGAAATTCTTTCTTCTTTTCTTATCTTACTTCTTCACTTTAACAAATACTTATTACTTCTCAAAGCATACTTATAAAACTGAAATTCTTTCTTCTTTTCTTACTTTACTTCTTCACTTTTCAAAATACTTATTACTTCTCAAAACATAACAATAAAACTGAAATTCTTTCTTCTTTTCTTACTTTACTTCTTCACTTTTCAAAATACTAATTACTTCTCAAAGCATACTTATAAAACAGAAATGCTTTCTTCCTTTCTTACTTTACTTCTTCACTTTTCAAAACACTTATTACTTCTCAAAGCAAAACTTAAAACTGAAATTCTTTCTTCTTTTCTTACTTTACTTCTTCACTTTTACAAATACTTATTACTTCTCAAAGCATACTTTTAAAACTGAAATTCTTTCTTCTTTTCTTACTTTACTTCTTCACTTTAACAAAATTACTCATTACTTCTCAAAGCATACTTATAAAACTGAAATTCTTTCTTCTTTTCTTACTTTACTTCTTCACTTTTCAAAATACTTATTACTTCTCAAAACATAACAATGAAAACTGAAATTCTTTCTTCTTTTCTTACTTTACTTCTTTCACTTTTACAAATACTTATTACTTCTCAAAGCAGACTTATAAAACTGAAATTCTTTCTTCTTTTCTTACTTTACTTCTTCACTTTTACAAATACTTATTACTTTTCAAAACATAACAATAAAACTGAAATGCTTTCTTCCTTTCTTACTTTACTTCTTCACTTTTACAAATACTTATTACTTCTCAAAACATAACAATAAAACTGAAATTCTTTCTTCTTTTCTTACTTTACTTCTTCACTTTAACAAAAATACTTATTACTTCTCAAAACATAACAATAAAACTGAAATTCTTCTCTTTTCTTACTTTACTTCTTCACTTTAACAAAATTACTCATTACTTCTCAAAGCATACTTATAAAACAGAAATTCTTTCTTCTTTTCTTACTTTACTTCTTCACTTTTCAAAATACTAATTACTTCTCAAAGCATACTTATAAAACAGAAATGCTTTCTTCCTTTCTTACTTTACTTCTTCACTTTTCAAAACACTTATTACTTCTCAAAGCATAATACTTAAAACTGAAATTCTTTCTTCTTTTCTTACTTTACTTCTTCACTTTTACAAATACTTATTACTTCTCAAAGCATACTTTTAAAACTGAAATTCTTTCTTCTTTTCTTACTTTACTTCTTCACTTTAACAAAAATACTTATTACTTCTCAAAACATAACAATAAAACTGAAATTCTTTCTTCTTTTCTTACTTTACTTCTTCACTTTAACAAAATTACTCATTACTTCTCAAAACATAATACTTAAAACTGAAATTCTTTCTTCTTTTCTTACTTTACTTCTTCACTTTAACAAAATTACTCATTACTTCTCAAAACATACTTTTAAAACTGAAATTCTTTCTTCTTTTCTTATCTGACTTCTTCACTTTTCAAAATACTTATTACTTCTCAAAGCATACTTATAAAACTGAAATTCTTTCTTCTTTTCTTACTTTACTTCTTCACTTTAACAAAATACTTATTACTTCTCAAAACATACTTATAAAACTGAAATTCTTTCTTCTTTTCTTACTTTACTTCTTCACTTTTACAAATACTTATTACTTCTCAAAGCATACTTATAAAACTGAAATTCTTTCTTCTTTTCTTACTTTACTTCTTCACTTTTACAAATACTTATTACTTTTCAAAACATAACAATAAAACTGAAATGCTTTCTTCCTTTCTTACTTTACTTCTTCACTTTCAAAATACTTATTACTTCTCAAAACATAACAATAAAACTGAAATTCTTTCTTCTTTTCTTACTTTACTTCTTCACTTTTCAAAATACTTATTACTTCTCAAAGCATACTTATAAAACTGAAATTCTTTCTTCTTTTCTTACTTTACTTCTTCACTTTTACAAATACTTATTACTTCTCAAAGCATACTTTTAAAACTGAAATTCTTTCTTCTTTTCTTATCTTACTTCTTCACTTTTACAAATACTTATTACTTCTCAAAACATAACAATAAAACTGAAATTCTTTCTTCTTTTCTTACTTTACTTCTTCACTTTAACAAAATACTTATTACTTCTCAAAACATAACAATAAAACTGAAATTCTTTCTTCTTTCTTACTTTACTTCTTCACTTTAACAAAATTACTCATTACTTCTCAAAGCATACTTATAAAACAGAAATTCTTTCTTCTTTTCTTACTTTACTTCTTCACTTTTCAAAATACTAATTACTTCTCAAAGCATACTTATAAAACAGAAAGTGCTTTCTTCCTTTCTTACTTTACTTCTTCACTTTTCAAAACACTTATTACTTCTCAAAGCATAATACTTAAAACTGAAATTCTTTCTTCTTTCTTACTTTACTTCTTCACTTTTACAAATACTTATTACTTCTCAAAGCATACTTTTAAAACTGAAATTCTTTCTTCTTTTCTTACTTTACTTCTTCACTTTAACAAAATACTTATTACTTCTCAAAACATAACAATAAAACTGAAATTCTTTCTTCTTTTCTTACTTTACTTCTTCACTTTAACAAAATTACTCATTACTTCTCAAAGCATACTTATAAAACTGAAATTCTTTCTTCTTTTCTTACTTTACTTCTTCACTTTTACAAATACTTATTACTTCTCAAAGCATACTTTTAAAACTGAAATTCTTTCTTCTTTTCTTATCTGACTTCTTCACTTTTACAAATACTTATTACTTCTCAAAACATAACAATAAAACTGAAATTCTTTCTTCTTTTCTTACTTTACTTCTTCACTTTAACAAAATACTTATTACTTCTCAAAACATAACAATAAAACTGAAATTCTTTCTTCTTTTCTTACTTTACTTCTTCACTTTAACAAAATTACTCATTACTTCTCAAAGCATACTTATAAAACTGAAATTCTTTCTTCTTTTCTTACTTTACTTCTTCACTTTTACAAATACTTATTACTTCTCAAAGCATACTTTTAAAACTGAAATTCTTTCTTCTTTTCTTACTTACTTCTTCACTTTTACAAATACTTATTACTTCTCAAAGCATACTTATAAAACTGAAATTCTTTCTTCTTTTCTTACTTTACTTCTTCACTTTAACAAAATTACTCATTACTTCTCAAAGCATACTTATAAAACTGAAATTCTTTCTTCTTTTCTTACTTTACTTCTTCACTTTTACAAATACTTATTACTTCTCAAAGCATACTTATAAAACTGAAATTCTTTCTTCTTTTCTTACTTTACTTCTTCACTTTTACAAATACTTATTACTTTTCAAAACATAACAATAAAACTGAAATGCTTTCTTCTTTTCTTACTTTACTTCTTAACTTTAACAAAATACTTATTACTTCTCAAAGCATACTTATAAAACAGAAATGCTTTCTTCCTTTCTTACTTTACTTCTTCACTTTTCAAAACACTTATTACTTCTCAAAGGCATACTTATAAAACTGAAATTCTTTCTTCTTTTCTTACTTTACTTCTTCACTTTTACAAATACTTATTACTTCTCAAAGCATACTTTTAAAACTGAAATTCTTTCTTCTTTTCTTACTTTACTTCTTCACTTTAACAAAATTACTCATTACTTCTCAAAGCATACTTATAAAACTGAAATTCTTTCTTCTTTTCTTACTTTACTTCTTCACTTTACAAATACTTATTACTTCTCAAAGCATACTTATAAAACTGAAATTCTTTCTTCTTTTCTTACTTTACTTCTTCACTTTTACAAATACTTATTACTTTTCAAAACATAACAATAAAACTGAAATGCTTTCTTCCTTTCTTACTTTACTTCTTCACTTTTCAAAATACTTATTACTTCTCAAAACATAACAATAAAACTGAAATTCTTTCTTCTTTTCTTACTTTACTTCTTCACTTTTCAAAATACTTATTACTTCTCAAAGCATACTTATAAAACTGAAATTCTTTCTTCTTTTCTTACTTTACTTCTTCACTTTTACAAATACTTATTACTTCTCAAAGCATACTTTTAAAACTGAAATTCTTTCTTCTTTTCTTACTTTACTTCTTCACTTTAACAAAATTACTCATTACTTCTCAAAGCATACTTATAAAACTGAAATTCTTTCTTCTTTCTTACTTTACTTCTTCACTTTTACAAATACTTATTACTTCTCAAAACATAACAATAAAACTGAAATTCTTTCTTCTTTTCTTACTTTACTTCTTCACTTTTACAAATACTTATTACTTCTCAAAGCATACTTATAAAACTGAAATTCTTTCTTCTTTTCTTACTTTACTTCTTCACTTTTACAAATACTTATTACTTTTCAAAACATAACAATAAAACTGAAATGCTTCTTCCTTTCCTTACTTTACTTCTTCACTTTCAAAATACTTATTACTTCTCAAAACATAACAATAAAACTGAAATTCTTTCTTCTTTTCTTACTTTACTTCTTCACTTTTCAAAATACTTATTACTTCTCAAAGCATACTTATAAAACTGAAATTCTTTCTTCTTTCTTACTTTACTTCTTCACTTTTACAAATACTTATTACTTCTCAAAGCATACTTTTAAAACTGAAATTCTTTCTTCTTTTCTTATCTTACTTCTTCACTTTAACAAAATTACTCATTACTTCTCAAAACATAATACTTAAAACTGAAATTCTTTCTCTTTTCTTACTTTACTTCTTCACTTTAACAAAATTACTCAGTACTTCTCAAAACATACTTATAAAACTGAAATTCTTTCTTCTTTTCTTACTTTACTTCTTCACTTTTACAAAATACTTATTACTTCTCAAAACATAACAATAAAACTGAAATTCTTTCTTCTTTTCTTACTTTACTTCTTCACTTTAACAAAATTACTCATTACTTCTCAAAGCATACTTATAAAACAGAAATGCTTTCTTCCTTTCTTACTTTACTTCTTCACTTTTACAAAATACTTATTACTTCTCAAAACATAACAATAAAACTGAAATTCTTTCTTCTTTTCTTACTTTACTTCTTCACTTTAACAAAATTACTCATTACTTCTCAAAACATACTTATAAAACTGAAATTCTTTCTTCTTTTCTTACTTTACTTCTTCACTTTAACAAAAATACTCATTACTTCTCAAAACATAACAATAAAACTGAAATTCTTTCTTCTTTTCTTACTTTACTTCTTCACTTTAACAAAAATACTAATTACTTCTCAAAGCATACTTATAAAACAGAAATGCTTTCTTCCTTTCTTACTTTATTTCTTCACTTTAACAAAAATACTTATTACTTCTCAAAACATAACAATAAAACTGAAATTCTTTCTTCTTTTCTTACTTTACTTCTTCACTTTTACAAATACTTATTACTTCTCAAAGCATAATACTTAAAACTGAAATTCTTTCTTCTTTTCTTACTTTACTTCTTCACTTTAACAAAATTACTCATTACTTCTCAAAGCATACTTATAAAACAGAATTGCTTTCTTCTTTTCTTATCTTACTTCTTCACTTTTACAAAATTACTCATTACTTCTCAAAGCATAATACTTAAAACTGAAATTCTTTCTTCTTTTCTTACTTTACTTCTTCACTTTTACAAATACTTATTACTTCTCAAAACATAACAATAAAACTGAAATTCTTTCTTCTTTTCTTACTTTACTTCTTCACTTTTACAAATACTTATTACTTCTCAAAGCATACTTATAAAACAGAAATTCTTTCTTCTTTTCTTATCTTACTTCTTCACTTTTAAAAATACTTATTAATTCTCAAAGCATAATACTTAAAACTGAAATTCTTTCTTCTTTTCTTACTTTACTTCTTCACTTTTACAAATACTTATTACTTCTCAAAGCATACTTATAAAACTGAAATTCTTTCTTCTTTTCTTACTTTACTTCTTCACTTTAACAAAATACTTATTACTTCTCAAAACATAACAATAAAACTGAAATTCTTTCTTCTTTTCTTACTTTACTTCTTCACTTTTACAAATACTTATTACTTCTCAAAGCATACTTTTAAAACTGAAATTCTTTCTTCTTTTCTTATCTTACTTCTTCACTTTTACAATACTTATTACTTCTCAAAGCATAATACTTAAAACTGAAATTCTTTCTTCTTTTCTTACTTTACTTCTTAACTTTTACAAAATACTTATTACTTCTCAAAACATAACAATAAAACTGAAATTCTTTCTTCTTTTCTTACTTTACTTCTTCACTTTTCAAAATACTTATTAATTCTCAAAGCATAATACTTAAAACTGAAATTCTTTCTTCTTTTCTTATCTTACTTCTTCACTTTTACAAAATTACTCATTACTTCTCAAAGCATAATACTTAAAACTGAAATTCTTTCTTCTTTTCTTACTTTACTTCTTCACTTTTACAAATACTTATTACTTCTCAAAACATAACAATAAAACTGAAATTCTTTCTTCTTTTCTTACTTTACTTCTTCACTTTTACAAATACTTATTACTTCTCAAAGCATACTTATAAAACAGAAATTCTTTCTTCTTTTCTTATCTTACTTCTTCACTTTTAAAAATACTTATTAATTCTCAAAGCATAATACTTAAAACTGAAATTCGTTTCTTCTTTTCTTACTTTACTTCTTCACTTTTACAAATACTTATTACTTCTCAAAGCATACTTATAAAACTGAAATTCTTTCTTCTTTTCTTACTTTACTTCTTCACTTTTACAAATACTTATTACTTCTCAAAGCATACTTTTAAAACTGAAATTCTTTCTTCTTTTCTTATCTTACTTCTTCACTTTTACAAATACTTATTACTTCTCAAAGCATAATACTTAAAACTGAAATTCTTTCTTCTTTTCTTACTTTACTTCTTAACTTTTACAAAATACTTATTACTTCTCAAAACATAACAATAAAACTGAAATTCTTTCTTCTTTTCTTACTTTACTTCTTCACTTTTCAAAATACTTATTAATTCTCAAAGCATAATACTTAAAACTGAAATTCTTTCTTCTTTTCTTATCTTACTTCTTCACTTTAACAAATACTTATTAATTCTCAAAGCATAATACTTAAAACTGAAATTCTTTCTTCTTTTCTTACTTTACTTCTTCACTTTTCAAAATACTTATTACTTCTCAAAGCATAATACTTAAAACTGAAATTCTTTCTTCTTTTCTTACTTTACTTCTTCACTTTTACAAATACTTATTACTTCTCAAAGCATAATACTTAAAACTGAAATTCTTTCTTCTTTTCTTACTTTACTTCTTCACTTTTCAAAATACTAATTACTTCTCAAAGCATACTTATAAAACTGAAATTCTTTCTTCTTTTCTTACTTTACTTCTTCACTTTTCAAAATACTTATTACTTCTCAAAACATAACAATAAAACTAAAATTCTTTCTTCCTTTCTTACTTTACTTCTTCACTTTTACAAAATACTTATTACTTCTCAAAACATAACAATAAAACTGAAATTCTTTCTTCTTTTCTTACTTTACTTCTTCACTTTTACAAATACTTATTACTTCTCAAAGCATACTTTTAAAACTGAAATTCTTTCTTCTTTTCTTACTTTACTTCTTCACTTTTCAAAATACTTATTACTTCTCAAAACATAACAATAAAACTGAAATTCTTTCTTCTTTTCTTACTTTACTTCTTCACTTTTCAAAATACTTATTACTTCTCAAAGCATAATACTTAAAACTGAAATTCTTTCTTCTTTTCTTACTTTACTTCTTCACTTTTACAAATACTTATTACTTCTCAAAGCATACTTTTAAAACTGAAATTCTTTCTTCTTTTCTTACTTTACTTCTTCACTTTAGCAAAATTACTCATTACTTCTCAAAGCATACTTATAAAACTGAAATTCTTTCTTCTTTTCTTATCTTACTTCTTCACTTTAACAAATACTTATTAATTCTCAAGCATAATACTTAAAACTGAAATTCTTTCTTCTTTTCTTACTTTACTTCTTCACTTTTACAAATACTTATTACTTCTCAAAACATAACAATAAAACTGAAATTCTTTCTTCTTTTCTTACTTTACTTCTTCACTTTAACAAAATTACTCATTACTTCTCAAAGCATACTTATAAAACTGAAATTCTTTCTTCTTTCTTACTTTACTTCTTAACTTTAACAAAATACTTATTACTTCTCAAAGCATACTTTATAAAACAGAAATGCTTTCTTCCTTTCTTACTTTACTTCTTCACTTTTCAAAACACTTATTACTTCTCAAAGCATAATACTTAAAACTGAAATTCTTTCTTCTTTTCTTACTTTACTTCTTCACTTTAACAAAATACTTATTACTTCTCAAAATATAACAATAAAACTGAAATTCTTTCTTCTTTCTTATCTTACTTCCTCACTTTTACAAAATACTTATTACTTCTCAAACATAACAATAAAACTGAAATTCTTTCTTCTTTTCTTACTTTACTTCTTCACTTTTTACAAATACTTATTACTTCTCAAAACATAACAATAAAACTGAAATGCTTTCTTCTTTTCTTACTTTACTTCTTCACTTTAACAAAATTACTCATTACTTCTCAAAGCATAATACTTAAAACTGAAATTCTTTCTTCTTTTCTTACTTTACTTCTTCACTTTAACAAAATACTTATTACTTCTCAAAACATAACAATAAAACTGAAATGCTTTCTTCTTTCTTACTTTACTTCTTCACTTTAACAAAATTACTCATTACTTCTCAAAGCATAATACTTAAAACTGAAATTCTTTCTTCTTTTCTTACTTTACTTCTTCACTTAACAAAATTACTCATTACTTCTCAAAGCATAATACTTAAAACTGAAATTCTTTCTTCTTTTCTTACTTTACTTCTTCACTTTAACAAAATTACTCATTACTTCTCAAAACATAACAATAAAACTGAAATTCTTTCTTCTTTTCTTACTTTACTTCTTCACTTTTCAAAATACTTATTACTTCTCAAAAGATAACAATAAAACTGAAATTCTTTCTTCTTTTCTTACTTTACTTCTTCACTTTTCAAAATACTTATTACTTCTCAAAGCATACTTATAAAACTGAAATTCTTTCTTCTTTTCTTATCTTACTTCTTCACTTTAACAAAATACTTATTACTTCTCAAAACATAATACTTAAAAACTGAAATGCTTTCTTCTTTTCTTACTTTACTTCTTCACTTTTACAAAATTACTCATTACTTCTCAAAGCATAATACTTAAAACTGAAATTCTTTCTTCTTTTCTTACTTTACTTCTTCACTTTAACAAAATTACTCATTACTTCTCAAAACATAACAATAAAACAGAAATTCTTTCTTCTTTTCTTATCTTACTTCTTCACTTTAACAAATATTTATTAATTCTCAAAGCATAATACTTAAAACTGAAATTCTTTCTTCTTTTCTTACTTTACTTCTTCACTTTACAAATACTTATTACTTCTCAAAACATAACAATAAAACTGAAATTCTTTCTTCTTTTCTTACTTTACTTCTTCACTTTAAACAAAATTACTCATTACTTCTCAAAGCATACTTATAAAACTGAAATTCTTTCTTCTTTTCTTACTTTACTTCTTCACTTTTACAAATACTTATTAATTCTCAAAACATAACAATAAAACTAAAATTCTTTCTTCCTTTCTTACTTTACTTCTTCACTTTTACAAATACTTATTACTTCTCAAAGCATAATACTTAAAACTGATAATTCTTTCTTCTTTTCTTACTTTACTTCTTCACTTTAACAAAATTACTCATTACTTCTCAAAGCATACTTTTAAAACTGAAATTCTTTCTTCTTTTCTTACTTTACTTCTTAACTTTTCAAAATACTTATTACTTCTCAAAGCATACTTTTAAAACTGAAATTCTTTCTTCTTTCTTACTTTACTTCTTCACTTTTACAAATACTTATTACTTCTCAAAGCATACTTATAAAACTGAAATTCTTTCTTCTTTTCTTACTTTACTTCTTCACTTTTACAAATACTTATTACTTCTCAAAACATAACAATAAAACTGAAATTCTTTCTTCTTTTCTTATCTTACTTCTTCACTTTAACAAAATTACTCATTACTTCTCAAAACATAATACTTAAAACTGAAATTCTTTCTTCTTTTCTTACTTTACTTCTTCACTTTTACAAATACTTATTACTTCTCAAAGCATACTTATAAAACAGAAATGCTTTCTTCTTTTCTTATCTTACTTATTCACTTTAACAAATACTTATTAATTCTCAAAGCATAATACTTAAAACTGAAATTCTTTCTTCTTTTCTTACTTTACTTCTTCACTTTAACAAAATTACTCATTACTTCTCAAAGCATACTTATAAAACAGAATTGCTTTCTTCTTTTCTTATCTTACTTCTTCACTTTTACAAAATTACTCATTACTTTCTCAAAGCATACTTATAAAACTGAAATTCTTTCTTCTTTTCTTACTTTACTTCTTCACTTTTACAAATACTTATTACTTCTCAAAACATAACAATAAAACTGAAATGCTTTCTTCTTTTCTTACTTTACTTCTTCACTTTTACAAATACTTATTACTTCTCAAAACATAACAATAAAACTGAAATTCTTTCTTCTTTTCTTACTTTACTTCTTCACTTTAACAAAATTACTCATTACTTCTCAAAACATAACAATAAAACTGAAATGCTTTCTTCTTTTCTTACTTTACTTCTTCACTTTAACAAAATTACTCATTACTTCTCAAAGCATAATACTTATAAAACTGAAAATTCTTTCTTCTTTTCTTACTTTACTTCTTCACTTTAACAAAATTACTCATTACTTTCTCAAAGCATAATACTTAAAACTGAAATTCTTTCTTCTTTTCTTACTTTACTTCTTCACTTTAACAAAATACTTATTACTTCTCAAAACATAACAATAAAACTGAAATTCTTTCTTCTTTTCTTACTTTACTTCTTCACTTTTCAAAATACTTATTACTTCTCAAAATATAACAATAAAAACTGAAATTCTTTCTTCTTTTCTTACTTTACTTCTTCACTTTTCAAAATACTTATTACTTCTCAAAGCATACTTATAAAACTGAAATTCTTTCTTCTTTTCTTATCTTACTTCTTCACTTTAACAAAATACTTATTACTTCTCAAAACATAACAATAAAACTGAAATGCTTTCTTCTTTTCTTACTTTACTTCTTCACTTTAACAAAATTACTCATTACTTCTCAAAGCATAATACTTAAAACTGAAATTCTTTCTTCTTTTCTTACTTTACTTCTTCACTTTAACAAAATTACTCATTACTTCTCAAAGCATACTTATAAAACTGAAATTCTTTCTTCTTTTCTTATCTTACTTCTTCACTTTAACAAATACTTATTAATTCTCAAAGCATAATACTTAAAACTGAAATTCTTTCTTCTTTTCTTACTTTACTTCTTCACTTTTACAAATACTTATTACTTCTCAAAACATAACAATAAAACTGAAATTCTTCTTCTTTTCTTACTTTACTTCTTCACTTTAACAAAATTACTCATTACTTCTCAAAGCATACTTATAAAACTGAAATTCTTTCTTCTTTTCTTACTTTACTTCTTCACTTTTACAAATACTTATTAATTCTCAAAACATAATACTTAAAACTGAAATTCTTTCTTCTTTTCTTACTTTACTTCTTCACTTTTACAAATACTTATTACTTCTCAAAGCATAATACTTAAAACTGAAATTCTTTCTTCTTTTCTTACTTTACTTCTTCACTTTAACAAAATACTTATTACTTCTCAAAACATAACAATAAAACTGAAATGCTTTCTTCTTTTCTTACTTTACTTCTTCACTTTTCAAATACTTATTACTTCTCAAAGCATACTTATAAAACAGAAATGCTTTCTTCTTTTCTTATCTTACTTCTTCACTTTTACAAATACTTATTACTTCTCAAAGCATACTTATAAAACTGAAATTCTTTCTTCTTTTCTTACTTTACTTCTTCACTTTTACAAATACTTATTACTTCTCAAAACATAACAATAAAACTGAAATGCTTTCTTCTTTTCTTACTTTACTTCTTCACTTTAACAAAATTACTCATTACTTCTCAAAGCATACTTTTAAAACTGAAATTCTTTCTTCTTTTCTTACTTTACTTCTTCACTTTTCAAAATTACTTATTACTTCTCAAAGCATACTTATAAAACAGAAATGCTTTCTTCTTTTCTGTATCTTACTTCTTCACTTTTACAAATACTTATTACTTCTCAAAGCATAATACTTAAAACTGAAATTCTTTCTTCTTTTCTTACTTTACTTCTTCACTTTTACAAATACTTATTACTTCTCAAAGCATAATACTTAAAACTGAAATTCTTTCTTCTTTTCTTACTTTACTTCCTCACTTTTACAAATACTTATTACTTCTCAAAGCATACTTATAAAACTGAAATTCTTTCTTCTTTTCTTATCTTACTTCTTCACTTTAACAAAAATACTCATTACTTTCTCAAAACATAATACTTAAAACTGAAATTCTTTCTTCTTTTCTTACTTTACTTCTTCACTTTTACAAATACTTATTACTTCTCAAAGCATACTTATAAAACTGAAATTCTTTCTTCTTTTCTTATCTTACTTCTTCACTTTAACAAATACTTATTAATTCTCAAAGCATAATACTTAAAACTGAAATTCTTTCTTCTTTTCTTACTTTACTTCTTCACTTTTACAAATACTTATTACTTCTCAAAGCATAATACTTAAAAACTGAAATTCTTTCTTCTTTTCTTACTTTACTTCCTCACTTTTACAAATACTTATTACTTCTCAAAGCATACTTATAAAACTGAAATTCTTTCTTCTTTTCTTATCTTACTTCTTCACTTTAACAAAATTACTCATTACTTCTCAAAACATAATACTTAAAACTGAA